>JANAVB010044967.1:0-26565 GCA_029216955.1 Iris pallida | reverse complement strand
AAAGTACACACCCGTTTTCTAATACATAGCATATAATTGACATTCCTTTATTACTTCCATTTGTTTTTAGTACATTTGATATGCAAAAACCATCTAGAATTGATACGCAACAATAATGCGTTATCTACACGTCTATAGTTATTAGGCTTTCTAATACCATAGCGTAGACTTAGAACTCCTTTGCATTCTTACAGAATGTTTTCGGTACATCTGCTATGCATAAACCAAATAAAATGGCTATGCCATAGTCTTGTCTTATTAGCCTTACCAAAGTCCTATGCCAGCCACCTGTTCTAATATCATAGCATAGATCTGAAATCAGTAGTCTCACTTATGGTATGTTCCCAGTACAAAATATACAATAAGCACACAAAATGGCTATGTCTTACTTATGGTAGGATGGCCATACATAAGTCTATTTGGATTTATAATGGCCATTTGATAAGGGGATATTTAAAATATAGGTTTATACTAATGTTGTCAAAAAAAAGTAGTAGTCCTTACCTCAGACACTCTTCTTAAAATTACAGCTTCAAGGCACTTGACCACCCTCTTCATATCAGCTTTTGAGTCAAGAATGCAATCATCCATTTGACGTATGTATAGCTCCTAGAAATTCACATTTTAGTAATGTCCCAGAAGAAAGATGGTAAAAAAATGATAAATCCAGTGCAAATATAACTTCCGAACATTATGAACTTGGAAATAAATTAGTATGTACAGTATAGCACAATAGTCTAAAAGACACTTGTATAGCTAGTAGAATTTTGCTAAGTCTCATGTCTAACATATAGGCTGTGGATAAAACTTGATCTACTGAGTCCATCCATAGTTCTGTATTGAAGAAACATCCCAACATTTTTATTTTCAAGAAATAAGGCTTTAAAGGAGTTCACAACTCAACTACATTGAACAGTAAGAACATATGAAGCAACTTCACGATTGTAATAGGTTCATGTAAAAGAAAACTAGAGATGCGTCCAAGTAATTGTGTGAATACTATCCAATAAAAAACATGCTTCCATAGAGCCATTCTAAATCAGAACAAAATACTACAACAAATATACCTTTTTTTTGTCAACTGTCATGTGTATCTATGCATACCATGCTTAAGAAAATACTTACCAACTGTCATGTGTATCTATACATACCATGCTTAAGAAAATACTTACCAACTCCTTCACATTGCTCATATCTTCACGGACACCATTCTCTATGTACCTGGCACATAAAAAAAACTATATTGATATTCAAACTCAGAAGGTATTGCTAAGTTCAGAAGGTGCATTATTATGTGCATTCTAAGAAAGTAATTAAGTAGCAGAATATTAACGGTCAAACTCAGAATATTATATCAGTCTTCCGTTACGCAACACCTATCTTAAATTCCAGCCATATATAACGAACAATTTGAGAAAGTCAAGAAAGTCAGAATGCTTGAAACATACCATCTTTATAAACAAAATTAGTGTCGAGATAAAAGTGGGAAGGGTAGGTAGTCATGTGTGTGCAAATCTGTGGAGCCGAGTACCAGAGGGTGTATGAGTAGAGAAATTAAATTTAGAAATCTGTGTGACTGCACATTGTCCGTTTGCATAGCAGTGCAGTCCATGTATCAGTCTAAGGCAAATTTTGTGTGCAGCAGTATATATGGGAAATTTGTACCAATGTTTTGTTGTGTTTATAGTAGTTAAAAAGAAGAAATTGTTCCCAAAAAAGTATACATGTCCAGATTTTGTGTGTTATGGGAGTTCAGATTTTGTGTGCATCAGTATACATGTCCCTATAGTGGACAGAAACAGGTATCTGTGTATTACTGTATTGAAGCATTGGCCATTTCCTAATTTTGGAACTGAGACAACTAATTTATGCTTAGAAAAACAATAAAGATGCAATATTTCTTCATCAATTCCTCATCAAGAAAGCATTGGTAACAAAAAGAGTTTCTTGGGCTTGAGGGGATTCAGTTAGGCTAAGTTTCTTAAGCTACCGCACTCAGAAGTAGTCATGTCATGCAGTTTGGTCAATAATAATACCAACACATGTTCTACTAGTATTCCATTCTTAAAAGTGTTAGACAAATATATTCCATCTATAGTGCCATCTGCCAGCATATAGCTTATAGGTCCTTTAGATCAACATTGAAATGATACTTGGAAGTGACTTCATAAGTTCGACCATTAAGTGAGGCCTACAACTATAGGGTGCATTAAATTCTCTACAAATGATGTGTAAACATCTTTCTTCTATCATGTCTTCAATATCCCTTTTGTCTTGTTAACTACTCTAGTTGCTTAACTTTCAGATGGCTTGCATCTATATAAACGTACAATAGGAAAGTTGCTCTAGTTAAAGGAGTTTGCAAATATTCTTCATTGAAAATTTATCATGCAACTATAATTTGAGTGATCTACCTTCAGTTGCCCAAACCAAAAGCTAAGCTTGAACTGTAATTATGAAACTACAACATCTGGCACATGTTTATATCACTTAAAAATATAGGAATAAAGAGTAAAAAAATCCTTTATCCCAATGTTTGGGGTTCAACTACATGAATCTTTCAACTGGTTGATGTTGTTGTTGTTGTTGTTATTGTTACTGTTGTAACTGCATGAATCTTCAATTTCTATTCAGCTAAGGATTTACACAGCCGATCCCAAATAATTTGATATACAAGCTTTGTTGCTGGTAGTGTTGTTTCTAGATTCTAAGGTGATATAAAGATGTCAAAGTATTCTAGTCTCCTAATTACAATTTAGGTACTTGTTGGCTTGGGCAATTGAAGGCAGACCATTTATCATTCAGACTAGGGATATAGCTCTCATATTTCAATTTGACATGCTAGGACAAGTATTTGGAAACTTAGAACGTGAGCAAAAAATAGAAATTCATAAGACAAAATAAAACGATTGTTGTCTTGTTGCTTAAACATAACATGGATTGAATGGTTAAGGCAAAAAGTGGATATACAAAAGGGCCTTCATCATGATAATGAAATGACAGCTTACCATCAACAGCAGCTATTTATAAGATTAAAGAGATCTTTCCCTTCATGGGTGAATCCCCAATGATTTGGAGCTGGTCCAGCGATATAAGCACAAGTTCTTGGGTTCAAATATTGTTGCAAGCATGTTAATCTCTTAAGTCCCAATTATTTGTCTTTCAATGCATTTGGCATTTCCAGTTGCACATTTAATGCCCATATAGCTTCAATCCATGCCTAAGGGGAAATGTTAAACTGGCTGGATATATGTATTTTCACCCCCCACGACTTCGAGCTTCTTGGTTCCAGTAGTTACCTCACGAACTTCAACTCTCAGAGAAAGTATATATTGATATATAGAATAAATTAAAGCCAGCTCACTCCCAATACTATTGATCTAAATTAAACATAATAGCTGGAAACCTTCATGAATGATATTTTTACTGTATTTTCATACCTGTTGGAAATGCAAACATGATGGCAGTGGTCGAAACACAACTGGGTCAATAGACTGCAAAACCTTAGCAGATTTCCCGGCTCTAACTGTTCCCAAATAGTCAAGAATACAAGACTCAATATCCTCCTCAGTGAAATCACCAACAATAATAACCTAAATACAAGCATGTTTAGGTCAGTGTAAAATAAGTGAAAAAATTTCAGTATTCAGAAAATGGTTACATATATAAACAATAATAAAGAATCTTTGCTACTTAAATATATGCAAGAAATAACAAAGCCTGGGGGGCAGTTAAAGGAATTAACATTATAATGAAGTAGAATCAAGGTGTTAAAAACATCTTCAGATCAACAACATACATTTTCCACGTACCTCCATATTGTCGCCAACAAACTGACTCATCACCGCTTCTTTAACTGATTCAAGTGTTAAGTTCTGCAATGATTGGGGTGTTGGCTCAACAAATCTCTCATCTCCATTCAACATTGCCACCAAAATTTTAACCTTCTAAGATTTTGGGGATAGATCGATAATATGACACATAAAGTTGCTTTGCCCTATCAAATGCATCTTCTAGCCATACACTGTGCTGCAAGATGCCAATAATCATAAGTAACCGTACTACCTAACCTTGTAGCTTATAAAATATACAATGAAAAATGGACCCTATTGTAATGTATCTAATTTAGCATGCATCGAAAAATGAAAATTAAATCCTAAGTGTAGTTAACATTCTAATAAAGTCGAAAAACAACTTTTATTGATGCAAGAGTAAAATGATAAAATGTGGACCTTTTGCTTGCAAACAGCACTGAGCAAACTATGTTCAGAAGTTATAACTAAAGAAAGAGAATAGGATATCAAGATAACAAGAGTACTTCTAAAAATATACGATGACTAAAATAAGCCGTGGACAACAAAGTATTTGTAAGCATTTCATTTGACTGAAACCATATTCCTTTTACGAGGATTTGTTAACAGTTACAGAAAGGAAAATAATTTGTTGCCAATTCAAACATAGCAGAGTTTAATGTAAATAATTCTAGGGGCAAAATACCTCAAGCACCATATGAAGGAGTTCAAAAGCTGCACGCATCCCGTTATCCCTTAAAGTAAAGCGAAACACCATGCAGATAAATCCCTCAGTTGACTCCATAAACCAATTTATCAGGTGATTTACGCAGAAAAGTTCTACCTAAAGGAGGGAAATTAAACAACACCTCTCAAGTCATTAAGAGATCATATAAAAAACACCAACAAGTGACATTTCATCTTAAAGGTAACAACCTATGAACCTACTTCACTGCTTACCAACATCCAAACTTTTTCACACTGGAAAAGGTTTGGCTGTGGTGCATGATTAAACTGACAGAATAATCCACCTTCACCTCACATCACCATCACACACAACTCTTCCATAAAAACAGTATCAACTCGGGATTACTATGTTGAATGGCACACTAGTTAAACTGATTATCAGTACATTTCAACAGTATATTGCATTATTCAGAAGTTTGTCGAAGGGGACTAACAAACAATCTTAGGCATAGCTAGATATGTGATGTGAAAGAGATAATACAAAAACTCGTCATTTATAGATCTACAAATGCAATCAGACAGACATGAAGGGGAAAAAGGATGCACTTAGTAACTACTAAGGATTCGGTAGTAACCTAGGTTGCCACAGCCCACCATTAGACAATAATTTAACATAAGAAACTGATTTAACCTCATTCATAATACCAATAATAATAGTTATCCATACATTTGAGTGGGTTTTATGAGGTGCACTTTGCCATTCATTCCCCTGAAATGCTAACTTCGGAGATGGGGTCGACGGCTATGTTCGGAGATGGGGTCGACGGCGTAGATGTGGCAGAGGGATAACAAAATAGCAGACGAGAGGAGGGAGAGAGAGAACGAGAGAAAGTACCAGTCGGGAAGGATCGCCTTTGCCGCTTGGTAAGCTTTAGCCTTCTCCTTCGCTGTAGGGACAGAGAGAAGAGGAGAGGAGAGGAAAGGAGGACATCTCTAGGGCTTGGGGGAGAGTCGGGATTAGAATGAGATGGGGGCAAAATGCTTTGGTGTAGTAAAAATCAAAAAATTAAAAAAACTTTGGAAGGAAAAACCTATGGCAGCCGAGAGAGAGAGAGGGAAAGAAGAAGATGTACCTATTACTTTCGAGAGAGAGGGAAAGAAGAAGATGTCCATGGAGTCGAGGGAAGGGCGAGGCTGCGGACGGAGGTGCCAAAGGCGGCAAAATGCGCCGAGAGGACGCTGGTCTTCGTGAGGCGATCGAGAGGGTTTTCGTTGGGAGGGAGAAGCAGCCGATCCTTTTGGTTGGGAGGGAAAAGCAGTCGATCCTTTTATTGGCATGGGAGGGAAATGAAATTAAGCTTAAAGGAAAAGGTGAAAATTTCAGAGGAAAATGAGAAGGATGGGAAAAAAATGAGGGTTTGCCACACTCTTCATGTCACATGTTTTGCATGTGATACCTATGTGACATAAAAAATAATCCGTTCTAACGATTATTAGTGTGAGCATAATAAAAATAAAAATAATATAATTTTTTTGATTTTTAGTAACGATTATTTGGCAATTGTAATGGTTATAACCATAACTATTTTGTCACGGTAATAAGCATTACTAATTATTAAAAAAAAACTGTTACAAATTGTTTATTTTTGAGTAGTGATACGGGCATAGCAACATAAGCAACATCCAGAAAAAACTATACCTTTAACAGCATTCATAACATGCTATATAAAGTTCTGTTAACAGCAAAATAGCTGAGAGGCATAAACGCTATAGATAAACTGCTATTGTATGAACTTTTAATAGCACTTCACAATGAACGCTATGGATGATGATATTATAATAGCAGGGAGGCTCGAATGCTATAGATAAACTGCTATTGTACGCTCTTTTAATAGCACTGCAGAATGAACGTTATTGATGATGACGTTCTATAGCAGGGAGGCTTGAATGCTATAGATAAATTGCTATTGTATGTCCTATTTGTTGTAGTGTAGACAAAGCATTTATTCTTGACAAAATTAATACCATGATCAGTCAATTGACTAATACTTAGCATGTTATGTTTTATTTCTGTTACTAAATATATATTTTTAATAATAGGTGAGGGAGAAGTACCTATGTCGCCGATTCTAATTATATGTCCTTTCAATTTATTTCCAAAAGAGACATAGGCTTCTTTTTTTATTGATAGATTTACAAACAATGTGTTGTCACCTGGCATATCCCTGGAGCAAATTGAGAATCCATTTGCTTCTAGTAGGAGGAGGAAGGTCCACCTATAACACAAGTTGAAGATGTAACCTTTGATACCCACTTTCTTAAGGGTCCTGATTTGTTAGCTTTTGGAACCCAAACATATACATGCATCTACAAGCTTCATAATCTTGCATTAATGTGATACATGTCCTTTTATACTACAATAATGACATGTAGCTAAAGTGTTAGTGCTAGATGGAGTTCGAATATCATGTATGTGTGTTTTTAAAGACGTATGTGACTTTTTGTGTGGAAAATTATACATAAAAGCATTACTTCTAGCAATTATAGCAGTGTTGGTCGTGTTGTGTTTGTGCTTAGCCTTGTGACTTGTGTTCACTTGAGCTACATGTTTGACAACCTGTTTACCTAGCTTAATCTTTAACTTTTTAGAGTTTTTACAGGCTTCATTGTATTTGGCCTTGAGTGCATCTATTCTCTGAGTAGCAAGGTTATACTTCTTTCTCTAGCTCATAGAGATCATTGAGTTTTACATTTTCTCGATTAGGTTTCTCAAGCTTTTCAAGAGTGTCATGTAGGCTCAGCTTTAAAGAAGTAACCTCATCCGTGTTACTAGAAGCGTTTCTAATATCTTCTAGCATATAAAATTGCTTAGAAAACTCATATTGTACAAATTTTAGCACTTTCTTGGTATTTTTGTACAAATCCATCATTTTTCTCAATCTTCTAATAGATCAATGAATGCATCAGACAATTTATCAAATGTAAATTCTTCGTAGAGAAGATTTGAGATTACCTTAGCATTTGTAGCCATAAAGCAGAGATTGGCCGTGTTGTGAGTTTTTTCTTCTTCTTCATCACTAGCCTCGCTTTCACACCAGATGCTAGTGTTAGCATAATTCCTTGTCGAAGTCTTTCTCTTACTTTACAGAGCATGCTTGTTTCCCTTTCTTACAATAGGATAGTCTTTTTTGATGTAACATGTCTTCTTACAAATGTAGTAGATTGGTTCTTCATTGTCTTTGGAATCTTTCTTCTTTCTGTTTGTCTTCTCATACTTAAGAAATCTTCTGAAGTTCCTTGTCATGAGGGCCATTTGCTCATTGTTTGAGCTATCAGATTCACTCTCATCATCGAAGGCTATTTTATGGTGAGCTTTGAATGCTATAGCCTTCTCTTTTGGTGCTGGCTCTTCGATATCCTTAAGGTTCTGCTCATGTGTCATAAGCTTTCCTATGAGAGTTCCAAGAGTTATCGTAGTGAGATCATTTACTTCAATAATGGCCGTCGCTTTGGGATTCCAGTTCTTAGTTAGACCACGAAGTACCTTTCAAATCTTCTCATGATTGATGTATTCATTTCCAATGGAAGATAAAGGGTTAACAATATCTAGAAACTGAGTAAACATATTTGTAGTAGTCTTATTAGGCTTTATTTTGAAGGCCTCATACTCTTGTGTTAGTCATGAGATTTTGGACTCCTTCACTTGTGAAGTGTCTTCATGAGTTACCTCAAAAAAATTTCAAACCTCATGAGATGTGACACATATTGATACTCTGTTAAACTCAGTTCTATCTACTGCACAAAATAAAACATTGATAACTTTTGCATCAAGACTTGCTTGTTTTTTTTCATTATCAGTATATTTGTCATATGTTTTTCAACTAGATTACCATCTACCACAATAGATAGTAGTTTTTTTGTAACCATCGACGGCAATCGACTATAAATCAAAATCAAGAGACTTGAGGTAAAAGCTCATGTTTGTTTTCTAATACATGTAGTTTGTGCCATTAAATAGGGGTAGCCTATTTGTAGATTGGCCTTCACCATTGCTTGTGTATAATGATGCCATATCCAATGGTGATTAAATCCAACTAGAGAGAAATAGTGCTCTGATGCAAATTATAGGATCGATGGCACCTTTAGAGGGGGCGCTACAAAAAAATAGGCTTTTGGGACGACAATACTATAAACACTAACCTGAAATGCCTTTAAAAATTAGTATTTAGGACGACTATATTTTTTGTAACAAAAAATAGTTTTATTCGGGACATAATGAAAAAGTAGATCTCTTAATTGGGACTATTAATATTTTTTGTCCCAATTAAGTCCTCGAGCCATCCTAAATAATCATGCTAGAACAAAAATTATTTGGCAGCCTAAAGTTTATCATCCCCAAAGTTTTTGGATTATTATTTTTCTATCAATTACTCCTAACCGTTGGATCAAAAGATCTAAGGGATGCTATTGATTCCTATTTAATCATATATGTGAAGAGAGAAAGAGAGGAAAGAGATTATAAGCCCTAGATTGATTCTTCTTTCTCCCTCAGAACTTCCTCCCTGATCCTTCTCACTCCCTCCAACTCTTTCCCTCCTACAATCCTAAACCTAGGCAAAACCCTAATTTTTTTTACATTTCCATCAATTTTCCTTCAAAATTTTTAAGATTTCTCATAGATATGACTTTTTTCTTCCACTCTCGCAGATTTTGTTATTAAAGAAAGGAAATTGAAGTACGATGTGTGAAAAAAGGCCGACACCAAGTAAAGGATCTTGTTATTCGCTTTATTTTCATTGAAATTTTGCTAGATATGGATTTTTTTTATTTTGTTCGAATATTCAGTGGTCCTCATTTTTGCTAGATCTCGAGTTTTTTATATTTTGGTTCTAATATTCGGTGGTCCTCAGTGAAGAGGAAGGCAACGGAGAAGGCAGCTAGCAAGAATCCAGTGTAGAAAGCTGGCTGTCAAGGACCCAAACAAGCCCAAGAGGTCCCGAAGGCCTCCCTCCTCCCCTGTTCGTGGCATTTGTTTAGGAATTACAACAAACAGCTTCAGACCACTCACTCCCACAATAGGGAAAGAGAGAGAGAGAAAGAGAGAGAGAGAGTGGTGGGGGAATTATTAATGGCGATTGCTCTTAGGAGGCTCTCCTGTTTATCAAAACTTCTATATGCATGGTCATCTCCACCCTTATCAGTTTCCTGCAAAAAAAATTCTAAACTAATTTTTGATTATTTTCTATCTCAATCGTCATCATCGAGTGGCAGCAGTAACTACCTATGAGAAGGATGGATCCATCAACATCACGTATCATGTTCCACTCTGGATCTTTAAATATCAATTAGTCATTCGAGTAAGAGACCGACTTCGAATAATTGTTGTTTGTCTCGTCTATTGTAGTTTGAATATCCCAGCTCCTCAAATTCCTAATGATTGCTTTAACTTGGAATTTGAAAATTAAAAATTCCTGGGTGTAAAGGCAACTAGAGAGAACTTTTGCTAACATGACTTCTATTTCACACCAGTTACCTTTCTGTTTTGCACATATCTCAAAGTAAGGATAATGGCTCTATTGCATGAACACTCCTTCAGAGGACCTTATTTATGTTTGGCGAGTATCGTCTGGTGCGTATCGAAAATGCATGACTATCTTGTTGTGTATGACTCTCAGCATGTATAGATTCTATAGGGATGAAACATATGTGTGAGTATGGCCAGCCCTTACACGGCTCTTGTTAGCATACAAATTTATGCCTGTGTGATAGAATGCATCCTTTATGTTTACCATAATTTTATTCCAGTCTCATTAACTCAAGTGCCACTATTATGATCTAGGGTTACTTGTCCAAAATTGTAAATCTCTTTACAAGCTTCACAATTATGTCATGTTAACCACTTGCCACCAAAATTACTAGTATGATAGTTGAGTAGGAACAAGCACACATCCGTAAAGGGATAACATATTAAGAAGGAAATGACAATTCTATAGGAAGAATATTTTCCAGCTTTCAAAATCTTTGATTTTGTGAATCTAAGTAATTCATGCAGTAAGACTAATAGCATCAAGAAAATATGGTAGCTAGCAAGCAAAAGTTTCATAAGTTGGTCAAACTAGGAATATATAACCTGGAACAACAAGCAAAAAATTGACTTGTAAACAAACATGTTAAAAGTGTTGATGTAAGCTAGCTGCAATGGAACCAGAAGAAAAATGCATTTTATGACACTTGTTCTTCTTTGCATTTTTACATGTTAGTGATTTTGTGTAGTGCAAACAGTTCATTTTGTTGGTTTAACTGTTTAATGAGACTGGACCTTATTCAAATTAATGCACAAGGTGCTCCTCCAATATGACTGCTTAAAGTTGCAATATCCATGTTTTTTTTCCATCTAAATTAGTATTGTTTCCAGATACTATTGTTCTCTGTAACATGATCCCCAAGTTTGAACTTCAAATTGGTTGCAAGTAAGAATATCCAAACTTTTTGATATTTTCTTTAGATAATTTTCCTTTATTGTAACATTTGTGGAAAAGATTGTTTATACTGTCTGTACTCTACATTTTTTTTTCAAGATGGGTGGTTGAAAACCAGGCAAGAAAGGACTTGGTTATTGATGATTGTGACCCAATGTAGTCAGCTTTCTTATTCAACTAAATTCATAGGTCATTCAAAATCATAATATGTTAGATACATGTCGTTTTATAGAAGTAACAAGTATCTCTGGTGTTATATGTAAACTACATCAACAAAGTCACTATAGATTCTCTAGCTTCTGAAAGCTTATTCTTGTAAGTTTTGTTTTCAACATGTAGGTCCACTTCATTTACAGAGAGGCTAGTAGCCTTCTCATGTGTTAAGGGATTTTTTTCTGGAAGGTATGCTTTCTTAACCAATATTCATTTTCTTTTGTTTACAGTGAGGTCACATAATTTTGTAATCTCGGTTACCGTTTGTAATAATTATCATAGATCTTAACTTTTGTGCCATAATTTGACCAAAAAATAGGGGCCTTATGCTTGGCTTGATGTTCTCAAATGAGCTAATCTCAAGAGATGATGTTCATATTTGGTTATTAATTAGTCAGGTTACTTGTCTGTTTCTTTCCAATTATGTAGCAACTTAAAGTTTTTCTTTGTATCTTTTAATTGGATTGACCGATTACTTGGCTTATTGATCACATGTTATTATTTTTTTGGAACATTTGTGTCATTGGAACATAGTACCCTTCACTTTTTAATGTATGTATTTTTTTGTTCATTTGTAGGTAAAGTGACATATCACCAATATTGTTAGTGGAATTGCTAGATTATGACTTTTGAGAAGTCTGATGCCATCTCTCATTGGCGTGCTTTGATTGGATCAACTGATGCCAGGACTAAAGTTACCACCAAAACCGGTCAGTTACTTTTCGTTTTATGCCTCAAGGCATTTCTTTCAGTTGAATTAACTGCAATTTATGTAGGCGTAGTAGTTAATGCTCAATCATCATGTGCAACATTTGTCGGTTTCTGACCAAGGAGTATTATGTTAGCTCTAAAGTAGCTGCATGATACTAGAATTTCTGACCAAGGAGTATTTTGTAAACAGTTACCTTTTGGAATACTTTATAAATTGAACTTGTGCCTTGTGTAGCATATAACTATTTAGCCTATATTTTTTTCTTTTGTATGCAATATTTTGATCTATTATGCTCATGTATGCAATATTTTGATTTATTATGCTCATGGTGCTATTTTTCTACCATAGTGTTGATCATTCAAACTTATATTTCTGTCTGAATTACAAGGTTCAAAATTATAGATACTATCCGGTATAGTTTAAAAACCTACTTTCTCAGTTGCCTTAAGTGGGTATTGATTCAACAATCTTTAATTACTTTGCAATTTTGGTAACAATCTTTAGATTGCCTATACTAGCTCTTTCTGGAATACTGGTAAGTCCTTCCCTGAAATAATGTTCAGAAGTCTACTATAAGAATCCTTATTTCCTCTAAAACTGTTGTAATCAGTCAACATAAACACAGACACATACACACACTCCTCCACATTCTCCGATGCACCTCTACAGCACACTAGTTGCTGCAATACATACATAGACTTAGTCATCTCTCCCTTTATTATAACCTACTGTGCACCACTGACATAAGTGTACCAAAGTGAAATTGTGCTACTACATCTATATATAATATGCAGTTGCACAACACCAAATCTGCACACACTCTTTCACACATATTGAAATATGCAAGTACACATCCTAGATACACACAGCTGACATACGTGGGCACTAACACATCTAGCAAACTCGTATATAGTATCACTTATTAACAAATTGGTACGCATACATATAAATACCGACCTATGCACACTGGAAACAATTTAGTGCACTTCTACATATATACAAATAACACATCTCACTTATTGTTTGCAGAAAAATGATGGTTTTAGGTTTTTCCTCCATGTTTCTCAAATTTGGTGCACTTCTCAAAGCTGTGGATTTTGTGGAATACAAATTTATTGGATTCAAGCCTATGTAATATGATACAAATTGATTTTATGTTGTTGTTGATCAAGTTTTTACTTTTTTCAGCATGTGTAGAACTTTTATAAATTTATAATAATAACTTTTGTTCTTAATTAAGCTTCCACACTGATATTTTTTTCAGGATGTTCATTTTTCCTTTTAAGAGTCATTGTTAAGGCTAAAGTGCATGGACAATAGGTTTATTTCCTACCTACCATGATTTATGGCAGGAATCTCTTTTGCCTGTAGTTGGATTAGCCAAATACTTGGCATCGTTGGACACAATTGATGGTTTGATTAATTGGCAATATAATACTAGAGCAATTCCTTCTTGAAAAGCGAAGTTGGTGCTAGTTTTTTTGTGTGGGAGGATAATATAATTTCTTTTTGTTAAATTGACTTTCTTATGCTGGAGGATAATATATATGGTTTTTTTCTTACTGATATCCTGAATAAATTGTGCATTCCCCTATGGTTTCCTGTGGAAGTTGGTATCCGCAAACACTTTTTTGTTCGACTTCTTATACCCTAGTATTAGTGTTCTTTTAGCAAACATAAATCTATCCAATGTTAATTTGTATGGAGCATGCTAATAATATTGTGTTATTGTTATAACATGATATGGCCATAAAACAAAGCCAAACATTCACAAATTGGCTTCATATCCTCTATTTATGATCACCAGTACACACACATATATACTGATTTCCTGCATACTCATACATGGACACGTGCATTGCTTAACTACATTCACTCTCATTCCCCTTCTATTCTGATACATTCCTATAGACATCTACATACATTACTCACTGACCACACACTCATAATTCTATGACACACACAAGCACTTAGCAAAGTATAGGCACTAATACACAGGTCTTAGTTCCTACACTATATGTAATAACTGAGACACACTATACTTGCATTATACATAGGCACTAATACATATGTTTTAGTGAGGTGCAAGAGGAAAATAATAGTGTTGTTGTATGTCAACATGCAGTGTGTGAGTTAATGCTTTGAGTTCCTGCAGGCTAGTTTGGTATGTCTTAGTAGTATTATAGTAATTTACTGCTACATGTATAGCATATGCAAGCAGTTGCCTTGCCAACTGCTGTAATCAGCTAGGTGGATTGGCACTACCGGTAGCTTGTAGGTGGGAGAAACTACTGCAGGACATTGCTGTAGGCAGCAACCACCTACACAAAGGGAAGTGTGCATCGGGTAAGCTGTAGGGCTATGAGATTGTAGCAACAACAGTGTTGTTGCTAGCAGTGCAGCTACACTCGCTGCATTTGCATAGGTAGGGGTTCAGCTCTGAATGCGGCTACAGGTATTGCATATGCAGTAGTTTACCTGCGGGAGGGTTTTCTACTGCAGGGTTGAGGACATAATAGCAGTAGACTAGGTAGCATAACTGTTTATTCTAGTCACCTTTGTGGAATTATCCTTGAGGCTTTAGTTTCCATGGGATTAGATTTTATGATGTTCTAATATATAAAAACCACTTAAACTATTCATTTGATTATACTTCGACTTATTTCTTTTATTCTTTAAATATATGGTTAAACAAGTTTGGTCCATGAAAAGCTTTGGAGGAGGCAGAAGCTATGAAAAAGGTAGAATTTCCTCACGAGATTCTATATTGTCATGATTAATTATCGAATGCTTGTAGGAGATAGCTCGATCATCAATTTATTATATATGTTTCTTTATATTAGGTCTTAAATATGCTATTTGTGTATTTTACTTTATAACGTTCTTCAACTGGGTTTACGGCAAAAGCCAGTAGTAGATATAGTGAAGTATATTGCTAACTTATGTGTGCATTGTAAGTGTCATTAACTCTTTTTATTGTAATATTTCCTTTCATTAATAGAGTATTAACCTTGTCAATTCTAATTATATATATTTTCCCAATTCACTATTGCTTTCAAAAAATAATTTAAATTATAAATAGGTCTTTCAGGTGACTAAGCTATGTGACGTGGGAACGAAGATTTGCAACCTCTACAAAATTTTCATGGCTTCAAAAGTATTTTGGGTTCATTTTGTGAATGATGGAAGATATCGCCAAATGATGTAAACCATTTTTGATTCATTTTGTAAACGATGGAATATATGATTAAAGATGTGAATATTTTTGGCATTCGTTTAATGATGCAAAGAGTTTTTAGTTTATTTTGTAAACGCTCAAGGATGAAAATACTTTGGGTTTATTTTGTAAACAATTTGATATATGTTTAATGATGTTTTATAAATACTAATTTTTTTGCTAATGTAATACTGTAGAAGCTCAATCATGTATTATAATTGTATGTTTTATATGTGGAATATAAAAAAAAATAATTTCATAATAAATAGCACAATTGTTATTACTTTTTGGGACGGATATGTAGTTATCCTAAAAATAAACTGCATCCTTTTGTGACTGTTCAAAAATTTTAGGACGGATCTTATTCATCACAAATACTTATAGTTTGGGACGGTTTAATAATCCTTCATAAAATATAATAATTTAGACACTTTTGGGGACAATTAGTTTTTTTCGCCTTAAAACCCAATTAGGAAAATTTTTTCGTCCTAAAACTTTTGCCACACCATCTTAATAGCACTGTTTCAATCCGTCCTAAAATTTGTCCCAAACAAAATTTAGGATGGTTTAAGCACTTACTAAAACTGATTTTAGCCGTCCCAAAAGGTCACTTTTTTGGTAGTGCTATGGCCTTCTCTTTTGCTGCTGGCTCTTAGATATCCTTAAGGTCCAATTCATGTGTCATAAGCTTTTCCATGAGAGTTTCAAGAGTCATCGTAGTGAGATCACTTCCTTCAATAATGGTCGTCGCTTTGGGATTCCAATTCTTAGTCAGTCCGCGAAGTACCTTTCGAATCTTCTCATGATTGATGTATTCTTTTCCAAGGGAAGATAAAGGGTTAACAATATCTGGATACCGAGTAAACATATTTGTAATAGTCTCATTAGGCTTCATTTTGAAGGCCTCATACTCTTGCGTTAGTCGTGAGATTTTGGACTCCTTCACTTGTCAAGTTCCTTTATGAGTAACCTCAAGAAGTTTTCAAATTTCGTGAGACGTGACACATGTTGATACTTTGTTAAACTCGATTCTATCTACATGTACATAATAAAGCATTGATAGCTTTTGCATCAAGACTTGCTTGTTTTTTTTCATTATCAGTATATTTGTCATGCAGTTTTTCAACTAGATTACCATCTACCACAATAGGTAGTGGTTTTTTGTTATCATCAATAACAATCGACCATAAATCAAAATCAAAAGACTTGAGGTAAAAGGTCATGCGTGTTTTTCAATACGTGTAGTTTGTGCCATCAAATAGGGGTAGCCTATTTGTTGATTGGCCTTCACCATTGCTTGTGTATAATGATGCCATATCTCAAGGAGATTAAATCCAACTAGAGAGAAACAGTGCTCTGATGCCAAATGTAGGATCGATGGCACCTCTAGAAGGGGGTGAATAGAGTGCAGCAAAAAAAAACATTCCACAATTAAAAACTAAGCAGGTAAAGGCAGATATATATAAAACTTAAATGCAATAAAGTAAAGCAATAAGTAAGTGGAGGCAAGAAAGCAATACGCAAAAACCAAGGTCTATACTGGTTTGTCTCTGAGAGGACTAGTCCAATTCGTGGGAACTCTTGCTCGCTATAATCCACTATTTGAAGTAGATATTACACCGCGTGCTTTACTCCGAAGAATATGCCAGCTTCAACACTGTCGTCTTTTAATCCGAAGACCATGATCAAACTTCAACACCTTTCTGAAGAAAACTTGTATACTCCAAGGTTGTACAACTTAAATACTCCTAATCGAAAATCTGCGGCACTTAGAAGAATAGGAGTTGTCTTGGAAATAGGAAGATTAAATCTTTCTTAGACAAGAAGACTTGAAATAGATAGAGAAGATGAAGCACGAATGAGTGATTAGAAATGACAAATCCTTCTTTTTTATAGGAATTTTTGAGACAGAGTTCGGACAGAACTCGGTAGGGGTAACGTTCATAAATTTTGAACGTTGTAGATCCAAAAACATAGGTATTTGCTACTGACCAGGATCAATTTAGGTAGACCGAGTTTGGTCCGAGTTAGGCAGAACTCATCCTGAGTTCGGCTAGGGGATTTCTAGGTCAGTTTGGTTTCTGTGGAGTTTTGGATAAACAAAGAATTAGGATTTTGTTTTTGGGTCAGAAACATTGTTTTGAGAGGAAGGTCTTTCAAGTTGCTAGTGATACCGACTCACAATTTTCTAGACTCAATAAAAAGAAAATACAGAATAAAAAAAATCTGCTTTGACGAAATACGCTGCGGTCTTCTTTCTTTTTATATCAAAGTCGGAGTTTTAGTCAATTATCAAAATCAGTTCGACCATGGCTGTATGGGCCAACACTGAAGTCTTCTTACTATTGCATCAACACATTCAAAGGAGAATTTATAGGTCTCTGAGCAACCACAACCCGCAATATAACTCTAAATTGGTCATGTGCGCCTCCAATCCACTGATATCCATGGCTACATTTTACCATCATCGAAGACCTCCATACTTAAAGTCGAATCATCAACTGAACAAGGTAGTCATGTTTTGGTACATTTTCCAAAATATTTTTTTTTGGTAGAGATTGTTGGAAACAACTTCTATGTAAAAGTTGTAATATTCTATCATTACAAAGTTTTTCAAAATTTTCTTTCTAAAACACCTATTTTCCCACATCTTTAAACCTAACCCTCATCAAAGATCATATCTCGGTTAGTGAGCACCATTCTATTTTTTGGATCCCATAACTTGAAGCATTTTTTCTCCTTTTTGGAACCCCAAGAAAATATATTGTTTTGTCTTTCAATCAAGCTTGGTTATGTTCTCATGCATGATTCACGAATGAATAGGCAAGGCACCCAAACGAGCGTAAAGTATTATAATTTACTGACTCTCCTCCCTATACTTCTTTAGGAATATGAAGATTATGTCCATATGTAGATGGTGATCTATTAACAAAATAGCACACATTACTTATTATCTATGCTAGGAGGTCCTTCATAAGGTCTGTCTATAATAACATACTCATGACTCTCTCTAATAGTGTCATATTCATGTGCTCCTCTACCTTATTCTTCTCTTGACGTTATGGAACCATCCATTGTCTCTATATATTCTGCGCCTTACAATAAATCCTAAAACTCCTTCGAGGTGTACTCAACTCTATTATCTATCCATAATTTCTTTACCATTAATCCATTTTGCTTCTCCATGACCATCTTCCACTGTCGGAATTTAGCAAACATGTCTAACTTGTGTTTGAGGAACTGTACCCAACCTTTCATGAGAAGTCATGAATGAAGATGGCTTAGTACTCCACACCTTCCTTTTATTGAACCGGTTATGGCCCCTATACGTCTGAGTGGATGTAGTCGAGAAGTCCTCCAATCTTGTAGTTTGTCTACCTGAATCCAGCCGTATGCTATTTTCCTATCATGCAATACCTGTAGAATTCAAGTTTGCACTCTTTTAAACCTTTCAATAAGTCCCTGTTATGCAACTCATGAAGACTCCTCTCAATCATATGGCTAAGGCGCAAATGCCATAGTTTTATGGTATCTTCCACCTCTTTATTTTTAATGACCATTGCACTGCTAGCAACTGTGCTCCTGTCCAACCTATACAAGTTTGACGACATTTATTGTCCCTTGATTACCAGCAGGTTTCCTTTAATTATTTTTAAAAATGAATCATGGCCAATAAACTTGCATATTGCCCCATCTAGCACACCTAGAGAAATAAGGTTCTTCTTTAAGTTGGAACGTGTCTCACGTTCATAATTGTCTGCACGTTATCATCAAACATACAAAACTTGATGTTCCTTACGCCAATGGTCTTGCACAAATGATTATTCCCCATGAGGACAACACTACCACTGAACTCCTTATAGGTGCAGACACATTCCATATTTGGACAAATATAATATAACATCCCAAGTCAAGAATACAAGATTTGGAAAAGACATCCTCCCTGCTATGTATTGTAAGTTAATCATATGAACATATCATCATCTTCTATTGCAATACTGGTTTGACTCGAATTATTTGTATTTGCAAATTTATCTTTCTTTTCTACTACTTCTTATACTTTGGACATTGCATCTGCATGTTCCCTAACTACATATGAGCTCACTCGCAGCCACCATGTCGTGATGATATTGATTTTTTCCTCTTGTCTCCGTCTTTATTCTTCAAATATTCCCCTTTCACTAGCAATCACCCTTATAACTCCTCCGACGGATTTAACCTTCTCATAATCTTATTATTGAGAGGTGCCATTGTAGCCTCCTCCATGAGAGTCTCCATCTCCTAAAGGATCATAAGTAGTCATATAGTGTTTGAAGCGAAGATAGGAACGAAATTTGCTTGATCCTTATTTATCTTTACTTGAAGACACAAAAGATAGTTGATTACCTTATTGGTGTATATAATTTGGATTCTTTCTTTCATGCGTAAGGTGTAGAATTTTTTCTTGAGATACTTGTTTTGAACATATTTTGTCATATACAAATTCTTTAGCTTCAATCGTAAACCTGATGCAGAAGGCTCAATCATGACATTGTACATCACTTCGTCTCCCAGATAGATCTCTATCGTGCAATGTGCCTTTTGTCCATATACAAGAATTGTATTTACCCTTCTCTGCCACATCGTGAAGTTTCTCTTGTCCTTAAACTTTTTCAAATAGAACTTGGTATACTATTAACCTTGTCACTCGTCATCCTTAAAAATTCTTAGTAGAAATCTTCCCCGAATCATTATGAACTAATACTATCAAGAATCACGATCTAAGACGATAAGGGGCAGACCAATGTCATCATGCTTTTAACCTAGATCATAGAAACTTGAATCCTTTTGGTTTTTTTTCGCTTTGATACACGTTCGTAAAATCATGGAATCGAAGAGTTCACCTTACAATGCAACAAATAAGGAAAGCACAAAATCCGAAATATCACAAACACAAGAACATAAATATAATTTGCTTTAGTTGAAGATTTGCCTACGTCCACGTAATGACAGAATAGTTTATGGAATCGAGACAAAATCTTTTACAAGAGTTAGAACAAAGTTACCTGATGCACAAATTCTTTCTTACAAGATCTCCTATCCGACGACCTCTCACTCTTCTTCTTTCTAAAATCCCTTGTGACCTCCTTGAACATCATCAAACAAAGCCTCTTAGTTTTCCTTAAGTTAGTTATGAATTGACCTAGCTAATATTGGCTCTCCAAATATCATAAGATTTGGAACTAATCCGAAATGTCAAGATCACACTTTAAATCAGTCCGATTGAGCTACCCCAACAACGACCGAAATATAAGAAATTCTGCCGCAAGCCTTCACCCTTTGTCTATCGAGCTTATTCATTAACAGTGGTGATCACCTTCGAACTCGAGTCACCTTTACAACATGTTATTGGTTTTTCCGTAATATATAAGCTACAGCATTATTATGGGAATAACTAGTTGCATTTGCTGAACCCGAGTGGTTAGCAGAGAAAGACATAAAAGTTCTAACTGGCGCGAATGATCATGAATAGAGCTACGGAAGCGTATTATTCCTTCCATTTATGGTGGGAGTGTTGGTGCTCTTGGTCCTTGACATGAAGGGAGCTTGCGCTCAACATGCTTTGTAAAGTTTAGTCCCAACATTGGAAAAGAACCATGAGTTATCTCAACAATATATGAGTATGTGTTGTTGGGATATGCACATGGGGTGGTGACCCTAAGGAGGGAACCATGTGGGTGATTTTACTAAGAAAAAAATGATTAATTCCAACAAGGACGTAAGTTGATTTTTGTTGTGCGGGCTCGGACTCGACACAGACTCCAGGTTATCTCGTGAATGCACGGGAGTGTTCGGGGGAAAGCGTGGGCTAGCACTCGACTATGTTGATTGTGGGATGATATAAAACATCAAACTCTATTTTAGAGTATTGGTGTTTTAGTCCCACATCGGATATGAGAGATGGTGAGGTCTCACTCAACTCTATAAATAGACCCCCTTGTCTTCTCAAAGATGTACCAAAGAAGAGAGTTAAGGAGCCCGTAAAGTTCTGGAAGCCCGTTCAAGTCAAAAATATTGACTGACGAGCGTTCCAGAAGTTCTCTTGAACTTGCTGGTTCCTGGGAGCGGATCGTATAGAGGCGAATCTTGCTTTGAGAAACGGTATTTTTACACCCTAGCAGATTTAATCCTCCTTTTCTTCTTCTTCTTCTCTGTAACTCGTTCTTCAGGTTTTAAGGCACCTACTGAGTAGGAGGCCTAACTTTGTTCTTGAGATCTATCTCATTTATGGCACCTACTGTGTAGGCTTGCTAAACTCCTCATTTGTGGCACCTTCTGTGTAGGCTTGCTAAACTCCTCATTTGTGGCACCTACTGTGTAGGTTGCTGAACTCCTGTTTTTCATCTATATCCACGTCTTGGGACTAACAATCTCAAAGCAAGATTAGTACGATAGAAAACATTAATGCTTCACTCCTCCAAACTGACTACTGCAAGTTGGAAAAGTTTGATGGAGAGTATTATCAAGTCTGGAAGGGGAAGGTCTTTCTCACCTTCAACTTCGAGACGTTGATCACGTGCTCTTTGAAGAGGAACCTACTGTTCCAGATACTGGGTCTGTTGCCACTATAACTGCGGCTACTAAACTTCAGGCCAAATGGAGAAGGGAGAATAGCATTTGCAAGCTTCTGATCCTAAATGCTATGGAGGATTCCCTGGCAGAATCCTACTCAAAGAAGATAGTGACAGAGAAATATGGGAGTCTATGGAAAAGCTGTACGAGGAAGACAAAAACAGAGCAAGATATTTTTGTCAAAAATATCACAAGTGGCTCTTTGAAGATGAGAAGGCGATGCTTCCTCAAGTGAAGGAGTTTCTGAAACTTCGTCAGAAACTGGACGATGAAAAGATGTCCCTTGTCGACAAGTTTGTCGTTGGAGGGATCGTCTCGAAACTTCCTGCTAGATGGAATGCGTTCTATGCAAGAATGCATCGGAAGAAACTCGAGATCAGTCTGGAAGATCTCTTGTAAGAAATCCACGTTGAGGACGAGATGTTCTCAACAGAAGATGGACGCTTTGTCCAAACAATTGGCCGAGGCCAATCTGGTACAACGAGAGACTCCAAGGGAAGCAGCGGCTTCTCACCACAAGAAAGACTTCACTAATCTGAAAGTGAAGGGACCGTCTTTCAAACAGAAGAAGCCCAAGTCCAATGTGACTTGTTTAATTTAACTGTGGCAAGAAGGGCCACTACAAGAGTGAATGCAGATCCAAGCCCAAACAAACAGAGAAAGGTGATCCTAGTAAGTTTCTTTGGTTTCTAACCTCATTGCTATGATCGCTCAGGTCACAACTGAGGAGGCTGACTCTGACTGGTGGATAGACACCGGTACGACATGCCATGTCTGCTCTGGGAAGGATGGTTCATCGTACCAGCCAACTTCTGAGAAGGTTGTCATGGCGAACCAGGCCCAAGCTGAAGTTTGGAGATCGGGACTGTGGAGCTGAAACTCACTTCCGGGAACACTCTGACGCTCCAAGGAGTAAAGCATGTTCTGGTGATTGCCAAGAACCTGATCTCTCGAGCCTGCTTAGCAACGCAGGTTTGAGGATGGACATTAATGTTGGTCAGATGGTGATTCCAAGAAGGAACATACTTCGAAAAGACTTTTCAAACGAAGGGATGTTTAAAATTTAGCGTGTAAACCAGTCTAATGAAATAAATGCCATCGCTCTTTCTGACTATTCTCTTGAGTTGTGGCATAATAGGCTAGGATGTTCATTATAAAAGAATAAACAAAATGTCTAGTCTAGGATTTATCTCCAAATGTAGGGGTAAGGTAGAGAAGTGTGAAGTATGTTCTCAGACCAAGATCACTAGAAAACCCTTTCATCGGGTCAATCGAAGCACAATATTCTGGAGTTGGTACTCTGATATCTGTGACTTCAAACAATTCTCTATAAAAGCCGGGATGAAGTATTTCATAACCTTCATCGATGACTTTTCTAAGTACGCATTCGTCTACTTGCTCAAATCTAAAGACGAAGCGTTCGAAAAGTTCAAGGAGTTCAGGGCCGAAGCTGAACGGCAAACTGGACAACAACTCAAGAGGTTGAGAAGTGATCGAGGCAGAGAATATCGGTCTCATGATTTCGCATCGTTCTGCAAAGAACATGGAATCATCTGCGAGACTACTACTCCGTATTCTCCTCAATCTAACGAGTAGCAGAGAGGAAGAACCGAACATTGACAGAAATAATAACTCAATGCTGCTAACTACAGGTCTTCCAAAATATTACTGGGGAGAAGCTGCATTAACGGTTACTTTCATTCTGAACAGAGTGCCTTATGCAACTTCTGACATAACTTCTCATGAACTCTCGTTCAAAGTCAGACCTAACTTGAATGTTATTCGAGTGTGGGGGAGTCTGGCTTATGTGAAGCTCCCAGATTTGAAGATTCAGAAGCTGGGGACAAGGACTACGAAGGCGATCTTCTTGGGATATGCCGAGAAGAGTGATGCCCGAAGATTCCCTGACATTGAGTCAAATCATATCATCGAATCTTGCGATGCTGAATACTTTAAAGACAAGTTTACATGACACAAAAACATTGTTCTCCCAGATATTTCGGAGAATGATGTAGGTGCAAATGAGACTGAGGTCTTATATGAACCAGTAGTCCAAGATGAAGTTGTTGGTGGAGAAACAACAATTGAACCAGAACTCGCTGAGCCGTCGACAAAGCGAGCAAGGAGGCCGAAGAGCTTCGGAGATGACTTCGTCACCTATCATGTGGAAGCAGATCCGCTTACCTATGATGAGGCGATGAAAACCAGAGATGATCTTCTGGAAGGAGGCAATACAATGAAATTGACTCAATTACCTCCAATAGCACATGGGTGTTAGTTGATTTACCCGAAGGAGCAAAACCCATCGGATGCAAGTGGATCTTCAAGAAGAAGATGAAAGCTGATGGAACCATTGACAAGTTCAAGGCCAGGCTAGTGGCCAAGGGGTTTTCTCAAAACAGGAGATCGACTACTTAGACACATATGCTCCAGTAGCACGTGACAACCATCAGATTATTGATTGCCCTTGCAGCAATACACAAACTAGTGATACATCATATGGATGTGAAAACAGCATTCCTGAATGACGAGCTGACCGATGAGATTTATATGCAACAGCCAGAAGGATTTGTCGTCAGAGGCCTAGAAAAAAGTCTTTAAGTTGGTAAAATCTCTATACGACTTAAAGCAAGCTCCTAAAATATGGCATGAGAAGTTTGACAAAGTTATCAGATCAAACGGCTACAGGGTCAGCGAAACAGACAAGTATGTCTATACTAAATTTGCTGACAAAAGAGGATCATCGTTTGTCTATACATGGAAGACATGCTAATTCTAGGTACGGATATAAGCTGTGTCACTGAGACAAAGAAGTTCTCTCGACAAAGTTTAGTATGAAGGACTTGGGGAATGCTAATGTTATCTTGGGACTCAAGATCATTCGGATGGACACTGGATTGGCACTGTCACAATCTCATTACATTGAGAAGATGCTCACTCGATACGGGTATCATAATCTTTCCATAATTGATACGTCGTACCGGTGATCAGAAGCTGGAGCCAAACTCGAAGGAAAGCGTCAGGCAATTGGAGTACGCTAGCATCATCGGAAGTTTGATGTACGCTACTACTGTCACTAGGCCTGACATAGCTTTTGCTGTGGGAATGCTGAGTCGATTCACAAGTAATCCAGGAGTTCAACACTGGAAAGCTGTGAAGCGTGTGATGAGATATCTCAAGAAGACTCAAACATATGCACTGCACTTCAGCGGAGAGCTACCGGTATTAGAAGGCTTCAGTGATGCCAGCTGGTGCTCAGAGTTAGAGAGCGAGAGGTCCACTGGTGGATTCATTTTCATAATAGATGGAGCCGCTATATCGTGGAAGTCGAAGAAGCAGACTATGCTTTCGCGGTCCTCTATGGAATCTGAGTTCTTTGTACTTGATACCGCAGCAGATGAAGCAGAATGGCTTCAGGAGCTCATGTATGATCTTCCAGTGGTTTGAGCGCAGATACCGACAATTCTGATATACTGTGACAACCAAGCAACTGCGGCGGTAGCATCAAATGATCTCTTCAATAAAAAAAAGAACTATGTGGTTAAAGCACAGGGCAGTGAACGATCTCATCAAGAGAGGTGTTATTGCAGTAATCGATGTTCAGAGTCAGGAGAACCTGGCGGATCCATTCACGAAGGGCCTCAAGCGTCAGCTGGTTGAAGACAAAGCAGGGAGATGGGCTTGAAGGCATTCTGATAGTATGTTTTTGTAATCTACTATAAAGGTTTATGTTATTAGTTCAAAGATAAATCTACTAGACATCTAACTTTCGATTCAAGAGAGGATCACTGACTGGAAAACTATCAGGTAACAGTGGGTACTTGTTCTTGGAAACATGGAAGGGTACAAACCCATAACCCACTGTTGTCTACAATATGTTTTCTGCGAAAAACGGATCATGTATTGAGGTTGGCTTAAATGCCTTAATAAGTTCTCAGGCAGAGTGAATGCCTGGTGTGCTTTACAGGAAGCACAGTAACGCAGAGTAAAACTCCATGCTATAGTGGGATGACTCAACCATGAGGATCCCAGTTAGGGGTAATGCCTCGACTTTGCAAGCCAAGTCATAGCAGCGTAGCACCGTAAATAGGCAGGTAGCCTAATGTTGTATGATGAAATTAAAGAGTTGTAGACAGCACTACAAAGCTGAGGGTGACCCCATGTTACAGTGGCATGACACCACGATGAGGTACTGTCACGACCCATACCCGCTTTTCGGATACAAAGCGTATCCAAGCCCAGCATGCATCGAGCGAACTCCAGCCCATCTTGAATACGTAAACGCTGTCAAGGCTATGGTTTACTGCCAAATCATGGCAATACAATCTATATCTCAATCCACAATAAGAATATGAAACATGAATGAACACTATGGGTCGTGGTCTGCAGCCCACTAGCATAAATGTCCGATAAGACTCTAAGGAATATAGCAAGAGTCTACAACTGAAACAAGGAATATGATATCTCATGATAAGAATGAAAAGCACGAGCGGATAATAAACACAATAACAATACCTGAATCCCGAAATGTATCATCACGTCTGCCATCCAGAACTACTAGCTAACTCCATGCAAACCGCTAAACCTGAAGAGATAATCAGGTCCTCAGAGGACATAGAAAGATACATAATATACATGCCTATCTAACAGTTTTGTCATGCGCAAGGAAAAACAAGAAAGAACAGGACAAGATAAATGACTACGAACACAAATACACACGAATACGAATACGAACACTAGAACAACTACGTATAAATAAACTGCCGATGAACGATAATCACGAGATCAATGGAAGAACAAACCCTCATCCGAGTGTGGACTCACGGGTTTGAACTAAACCATAACCCTCGTCCC
>JANAVB010044966.1:0-29313 GCA_029216955.1 Iris pallida | reverse complement strand
AAAAAACTTGTCACGACCTGCACCCGATTTCAGATGCAAGCTCGTGAGCAAGCCAGCTACGTATCAAATGGACTCCAGCCCAACTCGAATACGTAAACGCTGTCAAGGCTATGGTATACTGCCAAATCATGGCAAACAAATCTATATATCAATCCACAATATGAAACATGAATGAACACTATGGGTCGTGGTCTGCAACCTACTAGCATATATGTCCGATAAGACTCTAAAGAAAGTAACAAGAGTCTAAACTGAATCAGGAAACATGATAAAGTAAGAAAGCATGAAAAGATAGCAACGTAATAATGATACTGAAATTCCCACAAGCATCGCAAATCCTCCGCCATCCAGGACTACTAGCTAACTCCTATGCAATCACTAAACCTGAAGAGATTATCAGGTCCTCAGAGGACATAGCAAGATACATAATATACATGTCTCTCTAACAGTTTTATCATGCGCAAGAAAATAAACAAAAAAATAGGAACACAATAAATGACTACGAACACGAACACGAACACTAACACTAGAACAACTACATGTAAATGAACTGCCGGATAAACAAATACACGAGATCAATGGAAGAACCAAACCCTCATCCTGAGTGTGGACTCACGGGTTTGAACTAAGCACTAACCCTCGTCCCGAGTGTGGACTCTCTGGTTAGCTCACGACAAGATACCCTCGTCCCATGTGTGGACTCTCTGGTGTAATTGGTCAACCCTCGTCCCGAGTGTGGACTCTCTGGTGCCATTGATCACGACAAACACCCTCGTCCCGTGTGTGGACTCTCTAATGCACCAAACAACCCTCGTCCGAGTGTGGACTCTCTGGTTGTTAAAACGATAATCAAGGCTATGGTAGTTCACTATACTGCACTCGTTCTATGACACGACTCAAGCAGGTACTGACGAGAAAACTCCAAGTGTGAACCACAAGACCAAACATGAACACGGCTATATGCAATGTAACACTCAAAAGAATAAAATACGAAAAGCACATGTCCCATGAACAATCAAAACTGGAAATGAAATACAATGCATGTAAATAAAATTGTAAGAGAAGGCAAGGTATACTTGCCTGGAGGTTGCACGCAGATCCAACAAAATATAATCAATTGGTGAGTCGTAAAGTCCAAATCACCATAACTGTCTCCGAAAGCTAAAATAGACATTGCCAACATTCTCAGAAAAGTTAAATTAGCTAGGATTGCCTGTCCTTAAGTCTAATTCTGGACACAGGGACAAAACAGTAATTTTGGGCCAAAACGGTATCCGCCGTTGGACTCGCTTTGCACCGAAAAGCGTGCTAGAGTCAATGGTCTCTAAAGTCGTCAAACTACATATCTACAAATTCATTTTGACGATACGAACCCAACGGTATCTCCTTTTATGGATTCCGGTGGGCCGTGCACAAAATCGCCCATTGAATCGGATCGTGGGGCCCGCAAAACGGCGATCCAATCAACTGTCTTAGAATCGGACCAAACTTGGCATACATGACCAGAAAAATGATACGGTCCTGCTGGTATAAGTTTTGTCTCGATCTGACGAACGTGCACGAAGTAATTGAGAAATTTGCCCAGAGGCCGATATGGTAAATTTTGACGGATACGCATCAAATTCGTCGTACACACGCGACCAATTTGCATTCCGCCAAACCCACACGTCCACGAAGCCGTTACGCACCTTTCGATGCCTTCGGTTCGCGACCACGTCGCCCGAATTGGCGGGACGCACGTCGTATCGAAGGTTTTTCTAGTTTTGAAAATAGGTTTTTGGAAAACTTTGGGATCGAATAACTTCCTACATACTTTACGAATTCAGAGTCTATAAAAGGTGTTGTAATCCTGTATATGTTGTCTAAAAAGTTGTTCAAATAGATTTCTGAATAGGTCAATGGATTGGAAGGAATTTTCCTTCCAATTTAGGAGTTTGGACTGCTACATGTCCTATTTTTGGGCAGGTTTTCGCCAATCTTTGATTCAATTTTATGAACGATCGAAGGCATCTATGTAAGAAGTAAAAGAACAGGCTTGGAGGGGTCATGTCGAGATCGTACCTGAAGAATCGGTTCGTCAAGAGGATGAGCGTGTATGACGCAACCTCGGAACGAAGTGGGGTGTTCGATCACCGCTACTGCTGCTTGCTGTTCTGTCCCGCGCATGTGCACTACTGTGTCGGCTTAGCCGACCGACTCCGGCGCTCGTGCGGCTGCGCACGGCCGTGAGAAAGCCACCACGGTGGCTGGGGGTCGTCTGGATAGGGGTGGCGCTTGGTTTGTTTAGGGTTTAGGTGTTATCAAGAAAATCTCTCTGGTTATATACTAAATACGCTCGGTAGCAGAGAACGCGGGGGTGTGCTCTGTTAGCCTGGGCTCGGGTTCCACTTGGTTCAGGTTGTAGGGGTAGGTGGGCCTGCTGTTCTCGGGTTCAAGCCTAAGCTGGGTTGCTTGCTGGGCATGGGCTCAGCTGATTGCTGCTGCTTTTGCAGGTTCTCATTGGTTTTCATGCTAGGATCAAAGTAGCCTTTCTCAACCATGTACCAAATATTATGGTTGATAAGTATGAGATACATAACACCCGATCCAATAAGCACTAGTGACCCGTTGAAAAGGAAAGGTGAGTCTGAACCATAATTACTTGGGTGGTGTACAGGTATGGTGTATGAATATACATATATTTATGACTACCAAGGAACTTGTACTAAATTCTACCACCACTGACTCTTGTATGCTCCATTTTGATAATTAATTGACTTTATTGTCTTTAGACTCTTTTCTATTACTTTGATTGATATCTATGAACTTTATCTTGTGAGGTCCATATTGCCACTTTTGACTATCGGTATGGAGATCCGTCGGATCTGAAGTCACGAGATCGTGAACACAGTTCCTAACGGGTAAACTATGGGTTGCCTATTTACTCAAGGTTATTAAGCCAAAATACCGGAGCACTATAGAGTTGTGTAACTCTTTATGGCAACCTGATTATTTTTTTTATAAATATTACTACACAATGAATGCCCAATCGAATAATCAAATATATAAAAGCTATATTTATAATCCTTACCCGTGCCCGTGTGTACTTATCTAGGACACAACGACATAGACACATGTTTAGGGTTGACAAAGAGCACACTAAATTGTATGACCTAGATAAATACTACAATGACACAGTAAGCTATCCGTATAGGAATCCGTCGGATATTGGGTCATGGGATTGGGAACGCGATTCCTAGGGAGTAACTATGGGTTACCCTAAAACTCAATAATATAATTAAATAATAAATAGAATCTTCGGTAAGGGTTAAGTCGCAACTTGGCTTGTTTTGCTAGTTAGGATGTCACTATGGCTCGGCATTCCCCTACCATGGCTAAACACTAGTCAAAGCACGCCACTGCACTATCCGTGCCACGATTTCTAATCTCCTTGTACTTCAAAACTCAATAATGGCTAAACTCATTTACCGTAATAATAAATAAATAATTATTTATAAAAATCTACAAGTCACCATTTAAATTAAATAAAAAAAATATTTCAAATATTTTGGGAATGGAGGCTAGAAATAGAGCTGATGAGATACTCTATATGCGGCTGCTTCCTCGACATCCAGTTTGGACTTGACAGAAAAATCCATGACCATCTAAGACTAAGTTTGATGTTTATAGGAATGAAGAATACGATGTTGTTTATATAGGAATAAAGAATACTCTATATGTTTATATCATATGTTTCCCTTGTATGACCAACCAATGAACTCAAATTTTGCCAATAAAGTGCTAGCAACTGAGTACACAAATTTAGTCCCACATCGTCTGTAGCATAAAAAGTTGGCTTAGAGGAGGTTATAAAAAGGACCATGTCTGCACTTCAAAGCAAATATATCTTTTGGCCTTTTGGCTAAAGATAAGGTATAATGGTCCATGTGCTCACAATAATCGATATTAAAATAATTTTTAAGTAGAAGCGATCTGTAGTAGCTACTGTGCTATTGTGGATGAACATTAAAAGGCTAATAAGCCTAATTTTGGACTCTGGCCCATTGACAAAAAAGACCAATAGAAAAATTCACATAAACTGAACCGAATAGTTCGGTTTTGGTTTACTTTCGGTTTTTGCCGATTTCGGTTTTAAATTTTATAAATTTCATTTATTCGGTTTTAGATAATTTGGCTCGGTTAGAACCGAATAAACCGAATGCTCACCCCTAGCTGGAGCTCCCCAAGGCGATCCACTAGGACGAATGAATCCCTTGGTCCTAAGCTCCTCAATAGACTGATACAGTACCAACAACTCTAAAGGGGACATCATAAAGACTCTTGCTGACACTGGCTCTGCTCCCGGAACCAAATCAATATAATACTCAATCTTCCGAACTGGAGGCATACAGGGAGCTCTTCGAAAAATACATCGAGAAACTCACAAACTACTCTGCGCAACTACACCTCCTCGGCTACATCCATCCACATGACCACCGGTGAAGACTCCACCTCGCCTCTAGAGAATGAGAACTCCTCCTTATTCGAAATACGAAAGATAACCTTGCCAGCATGGCAATCTATCGTAGCGTGTCGAGCACAACCAATCCATACCTAGGACGACATCATAATCGTCTATAGAAAACTCTACCAGCCTAGCGAAAAACTCCTCATGACATAATATGGCTCTATAATGAGGCATAAACTCGATCTACTCCCATGAGACGGTTACCAATAAGTATATTCAACCTTACAGACAATGTCTCAGGCTTCCATCTAACTCGTGTTACAAATCGTCCTAGATATAAATGAATACAAACATCAGAATTAAATACTAAAATTGAATGAGAGGGAATTAGAATGGTATCAGTAACCAACTCCCCTGCTGCTAATGCCTCCTCATAAGAAAATTATGTAACCTCGGATATGACCTCTAGGACATTGAGATTCCTCTGGTGTCGACCTCTCCATCTCCGAACCTGAGCCTGAACATACTGTTGAGGCCTCTGCTGCTGGAACGTGCTGAGACAGCATTGGTAATGGTCTCTAAGCCTGCTGCTGCTGAACCGGTACTGGCACCCCGAATTGCTGAACTGCTGGCTGAAAGGATGTTGAACCAACCGAACTCCTCCGATGACAAGTCCTTATCGTATGGTCTAATGCTCCAGAATCTAGGCACAAGCCCTGAGCCCTACAGCACTCTGATAATATATGTTCTGTCTTCCCACAATAAGAACATCCAACTGAAGTAGACTGCCTCTGCTGCTGAAGACGCAGTTAAGATGACTGCTGGAGGGAAGCCGCCGGAGCCTGTCCCCTCGGAGATCCAATCGTCAAATCTCGAACTTTTGGAGCTGGTATCGACGACTGGAAAGATGATCCCCTCTGAATGCGAGGCTTCTTCTGGCCCTCAACTCTATCCCTAATCCTCTGGGGTGCATACTCATGCCTTCTAGCCGCTCTTATTACGGCATCAAAAGTCTGCAACTCATGCTGCTCCACTCCCAATGTAACACCCAGTTTTCCAGATGAGGGTAATTTTGAGATTTTATAATTATAATTATTATTTATTGATATTTATTTCATATTATGATTTTTAGTGATTTTTAATAATTTTTAAACTATTTAAAATCTGGTTTAAGTCATGACTTGTGATTTTGACGTGCTGCCAGTGAAACCCTAGAGACTGCATGACCTAGAGCCTAACCATGTCATTAGGATGATTTGATTATCATTTCTAGCCTAGGGGTAATTTGGTCATTTTGACTTATTTAAATTATTTGATGATTTGTTGAATTGGTGAATTCTAGTTGACCTTGACTTGTTGAGACCTAGTGAACTAGCCTAGAAGCTAACCCTAGCCATGGTGACCCTAGTCTAACTTAGGTTAACCTACTTTTATTTATTAGAAACTAATTTTGGATTAGGAGGATTAGTTAAGTAAATTTAAGTCATGGCTTGTGGTTTCATGAAATGACTTATGGCTTAATGATTTGATTGATCATGACTTAAGCCCATCGGCCATTTAGTAAACCTTAACCTAAATTATTGAGCTTATGACCAGCCATAGGGATCCCCACCCTATTTAAACACTTATTCATTAGGGCTTGCCTCTTTTATTTCATTCCAACACTTGGAGAAGAAAGGTATTTTTCCCCTTTCCAAAAATTCCCATTTTATTCATTTGATCTCATTTTTCATCCTAGTCTTTTGCATTAGGTTCTAAATTCTGCGTATTTATTATTCTGGAGGTAAATCTCAGCTTTGGGTTCATTTGGAGAATTTGGCCATCAAGAGGAACACCCCCCATTTGAAACATTTTCTTGCAAATTGCACCTATAGGTAAAACCCTTTAAATTGCATTATTATTTTGATTTCTTTGCATATTAGGCTAGGTTTAGGTGTCCCCTAGCTGTACCTCGAATTGGGTGGATTTCGTGTCCGTTGGTGTCCGTATCGGACACGTGTCATAGGGTCTGTTAGGTGTTCGACGAAATGCCTCTAAGGACTTTATTTTCGATTTTTGCTAAACTAATTACATGGTTTTGAAGCTTTTAATATGTAGATTAATTGTGTTGAACACTGAGCACATTTTTGTGGAGAATTCGTGTCCAAATCGGACACGCATCGCCGTACGATACTGCGCACTGGCCTCGTACGGCTGCCCTGCTGCTCGGGTGCCATTGCGGACACGACACGGCGACTCAGGTCACCAAATTTTGTGGACACGTTTCCCTAGTGACTGATACGACACTTATAAATTTTCACGGGTTCTCGATGTGTGTGCACGAAATTTGACCTGCACTGATTTTGTACAATGCTGTGCATACTAGTTTCGACCCACTGATACGCTGTTCGACACGACACCACAGTCCACGTGGACACATATCAGGCACCTAGACACCTAACCCTATACCTGGCGAACCCTTAGACACGACCACGAGACTCTAGGACACTTGTGTCGTGTCCTATACATGTTTGAACGCGTGCACGAGGCTGCTGATACTGAGTTTCTCTGATGCTATAGTTTCTTCGTTTGGACACTTCGTGTCCTAATTTTTGGACACTTTTAGACTCCTTTGGACACGTACTTATAAGGAGAACACCTAGACCATACTGAATTTGGGTTTTAAATGGGGTTTTTGATTGGTTTCGAATGAACATGTCTATGGTTTGATTTTATTCCAGTTTTGACAGTTTCGAGTGAGGAATTCAAATGTGTTAACACATTTTGATTGTTTAGGGTGTGCTGTTGGATCAAAATTACATGACTGAGAATAACCTACCATACTAGGGTCATACTAGCAAGGGATTTTGGTTTTCGAACTTATTTTTGGGTTGATAACTGAACTGTTTTTGAATACTCTTAAAACTGAGACTGATATTGTTATGTGGTTACTGATTTGGTTAAGTAGGTTCTTGGATGCCTAAATAGATGATTTTTAATGATAGTGTAACTGTGTCTATATGTAACATGAGATTGTTTGGGTTGTTTTCGAGTTTGGCAGTATATTGTGATTTCGAGATGTTGTTTGAATTCGAAATCAGGTTTCTCCCAATGTCCTAATATGAACTGTCACTTGAAATTTCAAAAACCTGAGATTAGTGAGGTAGTGTTACTTCTCAGTTTTTTTTTGTTTTTTTTGATGATTCATTTAGTTCAGGTTGATTGGAATATAGATGAATTGAGTTGAATTTTGCATTTTAGGATATCGAAATTGGTATGGGGACTTCATGTAAACTGTTATTGATACACTGTTAAAACAGTTTACCTTCATGACAATTTCTGATTTCCTGAGATTGATTTCATTTCAAAACTGTTTTAAATGGTGTTTTAATTCATCATATTTGATTCCTACATAGGTAAGTTATTGCTAGGCTAGGTTTTCATGTTAGAATAGGATTGCACTTAAGAATATGGTTTTTCGAATATAGGGTGATAGGTTAATATGGACTGAAACTTTCATTCCTGTTTAGAAACTGATTTTGAATATTAGCCATGTTTAATCCATTACCTTGTGTTAGTATCACTGTTAACTGAAACCACATGGATACACACATTGCACACACTCTTGTATTGACACACCCTCTACTTGATTCTCTTTCACTCTATACACACACATTATTGTATTACACTGTTTCTAACACACAACTTCCCCTAACTCCCAAACAGTCACAGACACTCACACACACATAACTTCTCACATGTACACTCACATACCCCCCTTCCAAACTCTCAACATACACATGGCTCTCACACTTGGCCATGTATCCCACACACATGGTAGTTGTAACACACATACACATCCAACCTACATATTGTATCACATGTATCACACTCATGTAGTTCACACACATGCCACTATGTTAATACTACACACACATGTATTCCTCTCCCTTTTAACCCATGTATATATTTACATATGTATATGTATATACATACATATATATATATATCTATATGTGAGATATTTTATCATGTAGCCTATAGATGTATATGTGATTAACTATATTAATTAGATATATAATTAATGTGTGTTTAGCCTATGTACAGGGCACATAGCCTATGGCTCATTGCCTATGTATATGGCATGAATGCCAGTGAACATGTGTTGTTGGCTTGTATAGCCTAGATAGTGTGTGTGCTTGCTAGAATAAGCTGGTTAGGCCTAGTAAGTCTTGTTTGGCTTAGTCTTGACCTAGTTGACTTAGTTTGACTAGTCTAGTTTGACGGAAGTTGACTAAAAGTCAACATTTAGTCTGGATGTGACCAATTGACCTAGTTGACTAGAGTATTGACTTGGGTTGACCCAGAGTTGACCAAGTTTGACTTGGACCTAGTTTGACCTAGACAGTTGACCAGGTTTGACTTAGAGTTGACTTTGACCTAGATTGGCCTAGAAATCATGTAGATGCATCATAACAATTATCTGTCTTATTTTTAAAACACATTATAACCTGTACTGCTCTATTTAGGATATTGTGACTCTAGTACAGACATCTGACATTACACTACTCTTTTCAGAGTATCAGGCGAGTACATTCTCTGATAGTTCTCTCATTTAATTGTCAATTACTGTACTTCAGTTATAGTTAGTTTTATGTGATTCTCTGTTACAACACGTATGGATATTTTGGATTCATGTATGCGACACACATACCTTACTTATCTGGCCTCTATTACTGGAATCACTGGAATTATTCCGAAATCTATTTTTGGAATCATCATATTTTGGCTGGACTCATCTCGATTCTCGTATCGAATTCTGGATTCATTTGTATTGCGGGGCAGGGAATATTGAGTAAGACATGTAGATATATCCCAAATCTGGAATCTTCCAACTGGAATCTATTGGAAGCATAGCCATCTCTCGCCTGATCAGCGAAAGATGTGCCTAATTACCTACAGCCGTTTACATGTCGATCTCAGTATTTTAAAACACACTATTAGAGTATAGCTGGTCTCACCTGGACTCTTGATCACTACCTAGAATCATCTTGTACTGGATTCATCTTGTATTAGATTCATCTCGTACTGGATTTATAGTAGTTTTACACTTGTTTTGCATTTACTGCCTGGACTATTATGTTACTTTAGTTCAGCTAGATTTATTTTACAGTCTTCATTGCCATCATTCTTCTCTTGTTTTAGTTACTTTACTTTCCTTGTATCTTACTGCTTCTCTATACTATCACCTAAATATAAACTGCCATATTCATCAATAAAACTGTCTATAAGTGCTTTATAGTTCTCTGTCATTTACTTGGGTTTTCTAGATGAGATTGTACTCGTTCCTGTCCTGACTGGACATGTTGAAAATTTTACAGATGATTGTCCTGAGGACACGTGCCCTACATATTATGGATCAGGAGATGGCTTAGCTACCTATGGTCCCGACACTCAGGAGTGATCGGGAGTTTAGCTAGTTGTCCTGTTTTAGCTTTCATGTTTTAGAACTGGAGTTGTATATAAGTTGAGATTTGTAGTTGAGATGGTTGAGATTATATTATTTTGTTATTGGTTTTATTTATGTTATTTAGTCTTAGTTATAATCTTCGGTGCTATCATATCGTGCTTAGACTGTGATTGAGATTACATTATATCTATACTTGTCCTCCGTTCGGAGTTGATATATTGACAAGTACATTATATAATTGTGTGATTGGTTGGTTAGATAGTGACCTAGAACAGCGTTCTATACCGCCGATACTGCGGCGTAGGCTGGGCGTTGTTACGTGCTCGTACCCTCACAGTGGGTGCGATTCGTGACACCCAAGATGATCTCTGGATGAAGTCCCTGCTGGAACCTCCTCGCCCGATCCAACTCGGTCGCTATCATAGAAGGGACAAACCGACTAAACCTGCTAAACTCTCCCGCATAACCATCGACGGTCCTACTCATCTGCCGCAAGCCAATGAACCTCTATTGCAGATCATAACGCGACACCGCGTCAAAGTAGCGAGTCTAAAACCTCTTGCTAAAATCTTCCAAGCTATCGGCACCGCTAGAGACACCTCATGAGCCGCCCACCAGTCACGGGCCAAATCCAAGAGCTGTAACCTACAACTGCCACACGCTCCCTAGCCGAAATCCCTGCCGCTCTCTATAATGGCCTCAGTATCCTGAAGCCACGCATCAGATGAAATTGCATCCTCTGTATCTTAGAAGTACGGGGGATGAAGACGCCTGAAGCTGCTCGCAGAAATGTAGACCTGAGCACCACCCCTCTCCAAAGCCGTCTGGACAGAATGGTTGAGAACATTGCCCTGACACTGCTGTGATGCCAAAAAATCTCTCAAAATATCCACCAGTGCTCGAACAACACCTCAGGCTGCTCTGGCTGAACTGGTACTTTTGGCTGAACAAGCAGAACTGGCACTCTGCTTTTCGGTCTACTCTAGACTTTGCCCCTAAATGCTAAGGCTGAGCCTCCCGAACTAGTGGAACTGGCGAAAGCTGACCCATCATTGCTAGAATCTGAACAAGCTGATCGGAAGGACCAGGAACAGTACCCTTGAAAGTTTAAGGACACAAGGATCAGGGTTAAGGAACATGAAGGATCAACGATCAAAGCAGATATCATCAAAGATCAGAGGTAAAGAGTAATACGAAGGATATCCATGAGAAAGAATTTGTGATTGAGATAACTACCAGCAACCCCCACATATCTGATAAATCAGACCTGTATGGGCCACCACTAAAACCTATGTCACACACCAAACCAGAATACTGGCAAGTAGGGACAGACCAGGCCAGCTACATATACCAAAGTACTCCAGTACACCGAAATAACGTATAAGCTGTAAAGATGGGGGTCTCTACTACAATCCAACAGGCATTCCTAGGTCAAGAATCCTAGATATCTCAATCACAGGCAATAAATAATATACAAGAAGTATGATCATCTGGAATATAAAATAGTAAAGCGTCCCAAACTATCGTATATCAATGATCATTAAGCTAGTAATACATAATGAAGAACTAGCAAGAATAATAGTCATACATGATAAGCTCTAGCTATAGTCTAGAATATGCATATCATGTCTAAGCCCATAGGTTAAATGTCAAGTCCAAAATGAGCTAAACAAGTGCTCGATGGCAAAAAGCCTAAAAAAGAATAATATACATAACAAGTAGGCAAAAAGAAGGAACCCACTCAGGTACTCTGGTGCTCTGGGTAATCACCAACGAGTGAAACGTACGAATGATCCTCGGGCATCTCTACCATATCTGGCCAAAGAAAACCAATGGAGTCAGACCCCCACTAGCAAGTACCACAAAGGAAGCCAAACTATGAAAAAAAACCAGCATGCAAATCATAGCAACTCTAAAGTAAATCAGTAAACGCAGCACAAGAATAATATAAAGGTACCACAGGAATATAAAAGAAAACTAGAAATATATAAAGAAACAACATGTGAATATACAGGATATGTAGCATGTGACGAAACTGAGCATGTGGGACAAGTGGTAAGGATAGCATGCGAGACATGTAGTGAAACTAAGACTATAGCAGAAATGATAGCATGTGAGAAAATAGCCGGAAGCTAGGTACTGAAAGAAGATAAACTGGAACAAGACTAAACTAAACAGGAATAGACTCCATCCATCAATCACGGCCAAATAATGAGTACGGTATGATACTTTAGCTAACTAGGGTTGTCACAATCCTAATTACTAACATATACAAGTTTGAGAAATCTGATTCCAATTACCTGTCCTGCAGACTACCTGAATAATCCAAGCCAAAAGAAAAACAAGTATAGCAGACACACTACAGTAAGATAAATGTGTTCTAAGTAAGTACCCCCACTCGACGGTGTGCTGAAAGAGTGCTTATCAAGACAGATAGCTCCAAATCCCTAGTAAATATATATATAAGATCAGAAAACAATGGTGCAGGTAGCCGAGAAAGTCTCACCTCCCAATGATCTAGATAATCAAGCTAGCTGTATAGTTCCTAACATTTTCATTTAGGATTCCGGGTGTAGCCTTCAGCAGAATCCATCCTAGACATGAGACATGCGAGACTAGACAAGACAAGCAAGAACGTGCACTATAAAAAGCCACAATAAGACATGGCAATATCAAGACAAGCATCAAGACTGTTATGCCCTACGACAAGACACTAAGGTAACTAGACATGTACTAGAATCAAGAGTGCACCATGACAGGTTACTATCTAGTGAGCTTGGAAAGGACATGTATAATAGTACACCACGACGGGTCACTATCAAGTAAGTATTGAACATGGCATAGACTGTAAAGTATAATAAATCTGGAAGGGCATAAAAATACATAGTGAGTATAGAAAACATATGAACATAAGCTAGTGCCAAGTGTATATAGGGTGTACAATCATTCTCTAAGTATACAAGGTCATATAATCATGTTAAGAATTCATTACAGTCGAAGAAAATATCAAAAATGGACAAAACGGGCAGAAACAGACAAAAACAGACAAAAGCAACCTAACCGGATCATCCGACGAATCATCGGCAGATCTTTCGAAGTGTCACATCAAATTTAGTGGTGCAAATTCGGATTTTCTGATGGATTTTCGCAGATTTTCGACAAATTTTCTGAACCGTCACAAAAAATTGATTTTTGAAAACTCAAAACTTATTTCAGCCATAAAAACTTTATTTTAAATCGAATTTTGGATTTAAGTGAAAATCGCATAAAATTTAATTCCCTACAACATGGGAGTATTAATTTTCACAAATTCAAAGATTTGATAGATCCATACCTCAAAATACTCAAAAAATAGGTTTTCAGGAAACTGAAACAGGTTCCGAGTTTTCTACTAAGTCAATATTGGATATCAACAGAAAATCAAAACCTAGTTCTAACCAAATTTAGAAAAATGCATATAGACGAGAATCACAAGGAAAACATATTTAACAAAATAAGTTTGGGACAATTCTAAGCATTTAATACCAAGGAAAACAAAAATGACAACAAAATAATATTGTTCAAGAATTTGGCAAGATGTACTTGCCTAGGTTAAGCTTCAAGCCTAATCTTCTACTCCACCACCAAAAGGGGTACGAAACCACACTCTAGCCTCAAGGCCAAGCTCTTGGAAGCTCCAAAGGGGAGAGAAGAGAATAAGAAATGAAGAGAGAGTGAAAGAATGAAAAAGAGAGGAAAAGAAAGTGAAAGAGTATATATAGAAGGGGGAATTAATTTTGAACATTGGATGGTGATCCATGTCAAAATCTAAGTCAATCATGGTCATTCAAACAAAACCAAATATCCATTGGGTAAAAGGATGCATCTGCATTATTCACAAAATATCTAAACACTATTCATCAAAATATCTAAAATACTATTCATGAAAATATCGGAAACACTATTCATAAAAATATCTAAAATTGAAATTATCTAAAATATGGAATATCTGCCCGGGGGATATGCCGTCGGTATACACCGGTATACTGGTGGTATGACGGTCAAGGAGAAAATCTATAAGTTGAGAAAAATTTAAAGTGTTCTGAAAACCATGAAAATACGAAATACACTACAAAATATATATCCGTATATAAATATCGATACTGTGAGACGAGTCTCACATATATATATCAAAAAACTATCGCGAAAGCTCTCTTCTCCATCGACAGATCTTCTGCCGCCAGTGCCGCCCTGAACCTTACCAGAACGTTGTTAAAATTTTGCCTGAAAGTTGAGACTGAATTCTTGAAACAGAAAGCTAGACTAACCTGGGACAATAAGGGAGACAAAAATACTAGCTATTTTTACTCCTGTGTCAAGGGGCGCAGACAGAAGCTCAACCTCCACCAGATTGCAGATGAGAACGAGGACATTATCAGAGATCAACGGGGTATACAATTGGCTGCTACGAGTTTTTATTCCCAGTTGTTCACAAAAGAGGGCATTATCGGGACGTAGATTTCCAAGCGGTGATCCCCCGCCTGATTGATGAAAGAGACAATACCCAGCTGGTGCTCCTCCCTTCAGAATTAGAAGTCAAAGATGCAGTTTGGGCCTTGGATGAGCACGGTGCCCCTGGACCTGACGGATTCACTGACGTGTTCTTCAGATCGTGCTGGGACATCATGTCAGATGACCACTAGGCAATCATCGCCTTTTTCGAAGGAGCCAGGTATCTTAGATCTATTTCTTGCTCTAATCTGATTCTTATTGCCAAACAGGATAACCCAAAGACCTTCAAAGACTTTCGCCCTATAATCTTGTGCAACTTTACTAACAAAATCATTTCCAAGATTATTACCAATTGTATGACTGAGATCTTCCCCAAAATTATTTTTGAAGAGCAGAGTGGATTTGTTCATGGTCAGAACATATTAGACAACATACTGATGGCCTAGGAAATGATCACATGCATAAAATTTCTAGCTAGGGTGGGAACATTGCTATCAAACTGGACATGGAGAAGGCATACAACAGGCTGGACTAGCAATTCATGATTTGGGTTTTCAAGGCCTTCGAGTTTTCGAAAACCTGGACCAATCGTGTGGAGATCTATCAGCAATTCGTGGTTCTCCACAGTCATTAACGGCCAAACTGAAGGCTTCTTTAAATCTAATCGCGGTGTCAGACAAGGCGACCTTTTATCTTTCACCATCTTCATCATCGCTGCGGAAGCTCTGAGCAAAAATCTAAAGAAAATGGTGGGCTCCCTGAATTTCTAGCATTTTTATACCTCTAGCGGTTGTTCGATCATCACCGACCTAGCATATGCTGACGATATCCTCATATTTTCCTCTGGAGACGTCGGGTCTGTGGAGGTGGTTTACACCACGCTGCAGAGATACGCCAAATGCTCTGGTCAGCGCGTCAATCCCAGCAAGAGTGTCATCTACGTCCACCATAAGACCAACAGAGAATACTCCTCCACTCTTACAAATATCACTTCCTTCGCTATTGTGTACCCACCTTTCTACTACTTAGGGTGCCCGTTGGTGTACGAAAGATCCAACGCAGGCATCTTTGAAGGACTGGTGGGCAAGATTAGTAAAAAACTTGAAGGGTGGCACAACGCTACATTATCTCCTAGCGAAAAGATGATTCTAATTCAACATGTGCTCTCCTCTATCCCCATATATACATTAGATGCTTGCTCTTCCCTAAGAATGTGCTCACTTCCATTAAAAATCTCTTTGCCAACTTCTTATGGGGTCACTGCAACGATAAGGACAAGCATCATTAGGCAAGTTGGGATACCATGGCTAGACCTACCGATGAGGGAAGCCTTGGATTTGACAAGCTCTCACATGTCGTTGATGTTTTCTCGATGAAGCTATGGTGGAAGCTTCGAGTGAGCTGAAATCTCTGGATGCGGTTCATGAAGGCCAGATATTTCAAGCACATTCATCCGTCCGACACTAATTTCAACTGCAGATCCTCAGCATTATGGCGGCACGTCCTTCATGGAAGGAGCCTCGCTGAGCCTCTAATCTATCTTCAGCTGGGATAGGGCGAATCATCTTTATTCTTTGAACGTTGGTCCGGGGATTATCTCTTTCCCCAGTTACCGGCTGTCCCTACCCACAGTACGATCAGAGATATGTGGGATTCCTCGGGTGACTAAAACTGGAAGAGGGTTCGAGAATGGAGTGGAGAAGAGGCCGCAGCCTTGATCCTCGATGCTAGAATAAAGATCAGAACGGAACCTCGCATTCTGCAGTGGTCTATTGCAGCCAACGGATCCTTCTCGGTTGCATCGGCCAGAAGTGTTGCTCGTGGCATTGGGGTACCTTCTCCAACTATTGGATCTTTCTGGCAATCTTGTATTACCAAAAAATGGTCATTTTTGATGTGGAGAGCATTTCGTAAGAAGCTCCCCACTGACAACGCTCTTAATACCATCAGCTTTAGTTTAGCATCTGCGTATCATTGCTACATGGCGAGATAGTCTGAAATAGTTGACCACATTTTGTACTCAAGAGACTTGCCTGCAAGGGTTTGGACCGCTCAATCTGACCATTACAGATAGGACCAGGTCGGTGGAAGCTTCAACGATCTTCTGGCCACTTGGAGTAGCACCTCCCACGGTCGCCAGATCGTTGCATCTGCCATCATGTGGGCCATTTAGAAAAACTGCAAGAAATTCAGATACGAGGGCCACCAATATTCGTCCAACCAACTTATTCAGGAGGTTTTCCATCAGACTCACAAAGTCAGCAGACACTGCAAGCACGGTCAAGAGGACTTCTGTCAGTCCTTGCTCTTCTGACATTTTGATCGAGGAGTAGGAGGCTGCCTTCTTTCTTATCCTTTTTTGTCTTATTTTTTGTGCTTATTTGTAAAGGCTTCGACATTTTGCGCCTTCATATGAATAAAGTGGAGGAGTTTTGATATATATATATATATATATATATATATATATATATATATATATAATTGAAAGGAAAAAATATAATTGAAAGGAATAATCTTCTTCTCCGTAGGATCGAACATTAAGATGTGTAATGGACCGGGTGGCTCAGAATCCCCTGGGCCCGACACGGTCAAACCCAGGCTAGGCCGGCCCTGCCCATATAGAACCCGAGTTCGAGCTGGGTTAACGTTTGCAGCTTGTAGGCTCGGTCCAGACTGGCCAACCAAAAATTTGGGCCGAAGCGAGTTTGCCTCCCCCACCCGGTGGACCCATCCCGGACCAGCCTGGTCACATGCCTGTTTCGAGGCCCAGTCAACCTGGAACATACCCCTTTTGGGTCCACATGTTTAATAATTTGGGATGAATTTACCCCCTTTATTATCGTTATTATAGCTTTTGAAGGGGGTATTTTGGTTTAAAAAAATCTTCCAACAACCATTTCAATATAAACGAGGTCATTTTTATAAAATATCCCAAAATTCTAGCCGTTTTGAACGTTAATAAGGCATTTTGGTCATTTTATTTAAAAATGACCAAAATATTCCTATAACAACTATATTCTTATTATGATATTAGTGGTCATTTGGACACGATATTTTTATAAATAGAACTTAATTCTTCCAAATTAATTACAACAAATCTTCTTTCCTCTTTTCTAATACTTACAAGAAATCTAGTAATATTTGGTAAAAAAGCTACTTTTTCGCTACCATGAAAAATGAACCACTACACCAATTGAAAGATCAACAAACTCAACCCATGGCACAACCTCAAGGAGTACAAGGGCCTCAACACGCACTACAACCTTAGGGGATACAAGGACCCCAACCTGCACAACCTCAGTTGGCATTAAGTTACGAAAAATGAATGAATCATAATCCGATGAGATTAGAATTTGACAATACTTTAGAGGAGTTTATAATGAGCATGATACCGAAAGAATAATCTCGCATGGGATTCGTGTTGAATGCATCCATAATGGAAACAACTCTAATGAAAACCTAATTGGGACATAGAAAATCTATATAGGCCTCTAAACAAGTGTATCTAGTATCTTTCATCTTCTTGAAAAAAATCTATCATTTTTTATTGTGTTATTATTGTTAGATATGTATATCTTTTATGCGACATGTTTGAATTTTTGCTTGTAACCTCTCTATAAATTTTCTTTGTGGTATTACAAAATTTTTTTTGAAGATAGGTCGAAAACAGAAAACCAAACATAAGTTGTATCAATTGGCTTATGCAACAAGAAAAATATATTCTAAAATTTTATTAATTAATTAAATTTCTTTATACCACTTATATATATATATATATATATTTTTTTACCACTTACATATATATATATATATATATATATATATATATATATATATATATATATATATATATATATATATATATATATATATATATATATATATATATATATAAAATATATATATATATATATATATATATATATATTTTATATATATATATAAAAAAATATATATATATAAAAAAAAAAAAATATATATATATATATATATATATATATATATATATATATATATATATATATATATATATATATATATACATATATATATACATATATATATATATATATATATATATATATATATATATATATATATATATATATATATATATATACCTCTCTACAAACTTTCTTTGTGGTATTACAAAAAAAGTTTTATATATATTTTATATATATATATATATATAAAATATATATATATATATATATATATATATATATATATATATATATATATATATATATATATACATATATATATATAAATATATATATATATATATATATATATATATATATATATATATATATATATATATATATATATATATATATATATATATATAATGAAAAAAATTCTCCCCATGGTCATCCCCCCCTTCCCCAAGCGACCTGCGTTCCCCCCGCGTCCGGCCTAGGCCGGCCGCCCCTTCCATCCCATCGCTCCTCCGGCCCCGGGCGCGGCTCTCCACAGTTCTCCTCCGTCCTCCTCCCCGATGTCTCCCCCCTGGCCTCCGGAGGTGCTGGCATGGCGCCGCCAGCTTCACCTTCTCTACCAATCCCTCCCCATCCCTAGTTCACCCGCCCCGCCAGTTCCCACTTCCTTCTCGACGCCTGACCCTCTTCCCGTGCAGGATCATCGGAGCTGCCCCCCCTCTCCTCTAGTTTCGTCAGCAGAGCTCCAGCCCCCTGCCGCCCGGGCGCCCGGACCTGCCGACGCCGGCGTCGCCGGCCTCCCTTCGGAGCCCCCTCCCGTTCCCGCTTCCTCCTGGATTTCGAATCCACCCTTCCCCCCTTCGGGTTCCGCAACCCACATCTGCTCTGGCCTCGGGCCCCCCGCCCCTGGGCTTCTCGAGGTCCCCCCTGGGCGCACTCCACGAGGAGCCCCCTTGCGTGGAGCCTTCTCATTGCGTGGCGCCAGCAGACCTTTCCGTCACTCTTGCGCATCTGCAGGCGCTTGTGGCCTCCCTCACCTTTGCGCAGGATCACCTCGTGGAGCAACAAGCTGGATTAGCTCGAGTCATTCAGGACTACCTCCCCTTTGCGCAGGCACCGAGCGCAAACCATTCCCCTCCCTCCTTTGCGCAGGCCCCGAGCGCAATCCAACCCCCTATCTACTTTGCGCAGGCCCCGAGCGCTACCCATCCCCCTTCCTCCTTTGCGCAGACCCCTCGCGCGCTCCATTCAACCTCTTTTCCTCCTTCCCTTGCGCACCCCCTGGCTCCCATTGCGCGATCCCCCATCTCCCCTCTGCTTCCACTCCAGCCTCCCAAGCGCCCGCCCACTCCCCTGGTATCCCCGTCCGCCTTGGCTCATCTCCGTCGCCCTTCACTCCCCCTGCATCCGCGTCCGCCTTAGCCCCCTCTCCTCCTGCTCAAATGGCAATCTCTGCCCATGCTTCCCCTGAGCGTACCCCCAACCCCCCCCGTTCCCGTCCTCTCCGGGTCCCATCCTCCTCCCAAGGCCCCCCAGGGCTCCTCCCCTGGGCCGGTGGTGTCCCCTTCCCCCTCCTCCTCGCCAGGGCAGCAGGCCCACTCCTTCTCCATCCCCTCCCAGACTCCGGGCATGCGCCTCCCCGAGCGGCCTCCCGCCCTCCCATGTCGGCTCGTCGGGCTCCGCTCCCCCCGGTCCCCCCCTCCCTCCTATGCCTCCATGCTTCGCCCGGACCTCACCCCCCCGAAGGGCACTATCTTCTCTGACGTTCAACTGTCAGACATTGAGTACTCTCTCGAGAACTCCACCCCCGTCATCCCATTCTCGGATTTGGAACTATCGTCGCTGTCGGCGACCTTTCCCCACACTTTCATTCTAAAATTTTCCACCGGGTGCCCCAAACTTCCTAGGGTACAGGAAGCGATCGCCAAATGGAATCTCTCGTCGGATTATCGAGTTGCCCCCCTCGATCCAAAACACATTCTCCTTCACCTATCCTCCGACCGTGATCATAGGACCGTGTGGTCCAAGGGTACCTGCAAGATCGACACCCACCAGATGAAGATTATTAAGTGGTCTCCTGATTTCAACACCAAAGAAGACTCAGCGACGGTGGCAGTCTGGGTTACCCTACCCAATCTTCCTCTCATCTGCTTTGTCCCGACGGCGCTTCAACGCATAGCCAACTCATTCGGGACGTACGTGGCTTCGGCGCCCGAGACCAGTAACCTCACCAAAGCCCACTACGCCAAAATCTGCATCAAACTGGATCTCTCTACAGAACTTCCCAATTTCATCTCCATCGAGCTAGGCAACCACACCCACACCCAACAGATCATCTACGACAACCACATACTGTACTGCAACCACTGCCACCTAAGAGGTCACCTCCGCAAGCACTGTCACCGCCTGCATCCGGAGCTTAAAAAGAAGCCCTCCAGAAAAGACAGTGACCTATCGGAGGAGAAGCATCCGGAGTCGCCCATCCTTCCCCTTCCAAATTCTCACATCAGATTCGACTCCAGCCACGGTGAGCCAGTCTCCAACGAACCACCGAGCAGGGCCCTTATCCCCTTTATACCCCAACACATAGAGATCTCCAATCAATTCGCCATTCTCGACTCAGATGACCGGGAGACCGGTAACCTTCAAGAAAAATCCTGCTCCCCCGAGCCCCCGTCCCTCCCCCTCCTCTCCTCGTGCGCGGAGGACGGACCCGATTCAGGCACAGCAGACCACCGAATTCTCTCCTCCAACAAGGGAAGCGAGCCCCCAGTCCATCCCCTCTCCCTCGAAACTCATCAGTCCTCTAGCTCCATCCCAGTCGAAAACGCCCTCGCTATTCTCGGTCCCGACCAAGTGAGGAGAGGTCTTCAAGTCTTAGCCGCAGGAGCTCCCCTCCAGCACCTTCTGATTGAGAATACGCTCGACTCCCTTATCATTCCCTCGGAGGACACGGCAGTCGACTCAGCTGGCAATTTGATTGGCCCCCCATCCTTGGAGAGACCCACAAGTCCTTGCCGCAGGAAGCCCCCTGGCTCCGGACAACCACCAACACAGGAAATCAGGCACCGACAAAACCGTCACCATACTAACCAGATCTGCCGCAAGACGGAACAAAAAACACCCCTACATCCCCCCAAATGCTTAACATCATATCTTGGAACGTTCGAGGTCTGGCTAATAAACCGACATTACGGAGAATTTCCAGTCTTCAGAAAATTCACAAGATCGACATCTTCATCATCATTGAACCTAAAATCCCCCCCAAACGTCTTAAATCCACCCAGCTGGCTCTGGGCCTACCAACGGCTATTGCCGGCAGGCACGACATCTGGATTCTTGGGTCGAAGGACGTTAAACTCGACGTCCTCCAGGACACCAATCAAGTTCTCTCCTGCTGGATCGCCCACCCCTCCCTGCCGGAGCGGGCCATCATTTCGGCGGTCCACGGTAGCTGTGTCATCGCAGAGCGAAAATTCCTCTGGAATGACCTTCTCGACACCTATATCCACAACACCAACACCCCATGGCTTTGTATCGGCGACTTTAACGCCATCACCCGCAGAGAAGAGAAGATCGGAGGCCGACCCCCGCCACTAGCAGCTATGCAAGACTTCAACAACTTCATCTTCAATGCCCACCTAACCCCCCTCCAGTTCAAAGGCAGTGAATTTACTTGGTGCAACATGCAGGATGGGCACCGTCGTCAATACTCCAGATTGGACAGAGCCCTCACCAACGCCAGCTGGCACAGCATGAGGATCTCCTCCACCCTGTCCCACCTCAACTCCACAGAATCTGACCACGCCCCCATCCTGATGGAAATCAAAAACAAATCCAATCCATCCAAAAAGAACTTCCAAATCCTTGACTTTTGGATCGACCACCCGTAATTTTCGACCATCGTGGCCGAAGCGTGGAACAGCCAGGATTCCCCTAATCCCCTCACTCGGGTAAGCAACAAGCTCAAAGCCACCAGGAAAGCTCTTTCCAATTAGAGCAAACACGCTTTTGGGGACATTTTCTAAGCTATTCGCATCGCAGAGGACGACGTTACCCGAGCCGAAGCTTTATTCCTTTCCGACCGTTCTCCTGCGGCCAGAAGGGCTTTGAATCTCACCAAAGCCATTCTCAAATTCAGGCTCAAAGTCGAGACCGAATTTTGGAAGCAGAAAGCTAGACTGAAATGGGACAGCGACGGGGACAAAAACTCCAAATATTTCCACGCCTGCGTCAACGGCAAAAGAAATAAGCTTTCGATTTACCATATCGTAGACGAGCACGGAATCACCAGATCCGACCATAAAGGGATCCAAGAGGCGGCCACGGAATTCTACACTAAACTATTCTCCAAGGAGACGGTCCACAAAGACATTTCTTTCCTTGACCAAATCCCCACCATCATCAACGACTCCGACAATGCGCTGCTGGAGCGACCCCTGTCCGAACAAGAAGTTAAAGACGCGGTATGGGCCTTGAACGCACACAGTGCCCCCGGTCCAGACGGCTTTTCAGGCACCTTCTTTCGCACTTGCTGGAATATCATCAAGCAGGACATCACTGACGCGTCCATCGCCTTTCTGGAAGGAGCTCATTACCCCAAAGCCATCTCCAGCGCCAATCTCATCCTCATTCCAAAAATAGATAACCCCAATTCCTTTCGTGATTTTCGGCCTATCAGTCTTTGCACATTTACCAACAAAATTATCTCCAAGATCATCGCGTCGAGAATGACTGATACTCTCCCCAAAATCATTTCGGAAGAGCAAAGCGGATTCATCAGCGGTCGAAACATCCAAGACAACATCATGCTGGCCCAAAAACTTATCACCTGCATGAAATTTCCAGCCAGAGGGGGCACATTGCCATCAAGATCGACATGGAAAAAGCTTACGACAGACTTGATTGGCAATTCATGATATGGGTCTTCAGGGCCTTCGGATTCTCCGAGAACTGGACCAACATCGTATGGAGATCCATCAGCAACTCTTGGTTCTCCACAGTTATCAACGGCCAAGCCGATGGATTCTTCAAATCTAGCCGCGGAGTCAGACAGGGCGACCCTCTTTCGTCTACTGTTTTCATCATCGTTGTCGACGCTCTGAGCAGAAACCTCAACAACATGGTCAATACCCCCAACTTCCAGCATTATCACACTGCCAGCGGATGCCTCATCATCACCCACCTGGCCTTTGCCGACGATTTACTCATCTTCTCCTCCGGGGACATCGGTTCGTTGGAGGATGTTCACAACACCCTGAAGCGGTACTCCAGATGCTCTGGCCAGAAGATCAACCTCTCCAAGAGTACTATTTACGCCCACCACAGCATCAATCTCGAGAATGCGACCAGACTCACCAACCTAACTACTATAGCGGTGGCTCACCCTCCTTTCAACTATCTCGGCTGCCCTCTGACGTACGGGAGATCCAACGCCAGCATCTTCGAGAACATGATCTCCAAAATCAGAACCAAAATCGAAGGATGGCATAACGCCACCCTATCCCCAGGAGGGAAAATTATCCTCATTAAGCATGTTCTCAATTCCATCCCCATCCACACCCTGGCGGCCCGCTCTCCGCCAAGGAACGTTACCGCGTCGATTGAGAAGATCTTCTGCAACTTCTTTTGGGGGCACAACAAGGGTCAAGACAAACACCACTGGGCCAGCTGGGATTCCATGGCCATCCCTACCGAGTCCGGTGGGCTTGGTTTCTCCAAACTCGATCACATCGTCAAAGCTTTCTCTATGAAACTGTGATAGAAATTATGCACCAGCCAAAACCTGTGGACCATGTTCATGAAGGCCAGGTACTTCAAATTCATCTATCCTGTGTCGGCCTCTGCGAACTGCAGATCCTCTACGGCTTGGCGTCGCATTCTTTATGGCCGCGATTTGGCCGAACCAGCGATCAGACTCCAGCTAGGCTCTAGCGAGGCCAACCCCTTCCTGGAAAGGTGGACAGGTGACTGCCTTATCCCGAACATTACTGAACCCCCCAGAAACAGCAAGATCAAAGACCTTTGGAACCCCACCAACAATATTTGGAATTGGGACAGGACTCGAGAGTGGTCAGGCAACGAAACTGTGGACAGCAGTCGTCAGCTAGGTCTTATCATTGGGACCGACGCAGACAATCTGAGGTGGTCGCCGGATGCCTCAGGGGCATTTTCCGTGCAATCGGCTAGATCTTTGATCCTTGAGACCGGGCCGGATCTATTTATCGCGCGTTATTGGCATTCTTGTATCCCTAAGAAATGGTCCTTCCTTCTGTGGAGAGTCATGAAAAAGAAACTGCCCACCGACGAAAACCTTCACTCTATCGGCTTCAGCTTGGCGTCCGCTTGCAATTGCTGCACCGAGCGTCAGACAGAAACTATTGACCACATCTTCCAGGAGGGGCGCCTTCCTGACCAAATCTGGAGCACCCTTAACCGCACCTACAATACCTCTCCAGGAGACGGGCGCTTTATCGATCTTCTGGCCCACTGGGGATCCGCCTCCTACGGCCACCAGATTGTTGCAGCGGCTGCCACCTGGGCAATCTGGAAAAATTGCAACAAAGCGAGGTACGAGGGTCACCAATACTCTGCCGATCAGCTTATCCGGGAAATTCACCGGCAATGCCGTAAAAGGAGTTCTCTCTGCTCCCACACATCTCCGGCATTTTGGCAACAGCTCCCCCCTAGTGGCGACGGCTGCATCCGTCTCTCCCCCCCTGTCTTTCTATTTTGGTATACTTTTCTCTGTATACGTGTCAGGCTTCTTTTTGTGCCTTGATCAATAAATAGAGGGGTTTTGGTTTAAAATATATATATATATATATATATTATATATATATATATAAGTGGTAGAAAGAAAATTTAATTAATTAATTAAATTTTAGAATATATTTTTCTTGTTACATAAGCCAATTGATACAACTTATGTTTGGGTTTCTGTTATTGACAATCCTAAAATGTCATCCAACACTCCTCTTTAATTTTTTGTTATTGTAATTCTAAATACACCCATACATTAAATATGACATTAATTTGTGCATGCATGGAGAGAGGAGTGCAGGATGACATTTTAGGAGTGGCAATAGTGTTAATGTCACTCCCCGTTCCCGGAATACTTTTTTTTTTGCATTTTTCATGTATATGGTATCTGGTATCTGTATATGTGCTTCTTATGATCCTGTATTTGCACCTGGTCATGTCATAGAATAGTATCTCGTACTGTGTCATATCTTGTCCTTGTTTGGTTGTAGGTGTGGTTCACATCTTCGATGATACAATTTCTAAACCGTGTTGTGGTTAGAATTTTATTTAATCAATTAATTTAATTAGTTGTATCATGTAGCATTTAACATGTCATTAGTCATATGGTTAGAGCATGCTTAGGATTATGGTTTAGTTGAGCCAACCCATTCCACTATATATAATCTCTTCATTTCTCCCTCTCTCTCTCTCTCTCTCTCCTCTCTCTCTCTCTCTCTCTCCCCTCATTCATTCTCATTTTTATTTTTCCACAAAGCTATCATCTTGCTCATTTTACATTCTTTGATGTCATTTTGATATTTTTTTAGTTCATATTATAGATCTCTACATTCTCTACATGTTTAGTACTTGGTATTTTTAATTTTAGTAACTTGTTTTGTGTAGATCTAAGTTTCTAAAACTAGGGTTTTCATGATTTTAATCTATCAAAATTGGTTGTTTTCAAAAAACTTGTTGTTCAATGTTGTAGAGAATATGATTTCATTTAGTTTTGGCTTTTATTTTGTCGGATTTCGAGTCTCGGGGAGGAAGTTATGGTTATGGCAAGTATTGAGAAATTTTTATGGCCGAACTTGCAGATTCTTGGACGATGACCCTCCTGCGCGCAGGAAACCACGCGCGCCGAGCACCCCTTCCCCGCATGTTGTAGGCCAGTTGTCCCCGCGCTCCTTCACTCGTGCCCCGTGTGCACGTGGCTCGCGTGCCCGCACCCCGCGCCTCATGTACCCGTTCCCCGTGCGTCGTGGGCAGGTTGTCCCTGCACGCCATCCACCCGCGCCCGCATGCCCACGCCTCCCGTGCCCGCGTCCCGTACACCCGTTGCTCGCGTACCGTGGGCCAGTTTGTCTCTGCGTGTCGTGCACTCGCACCCCCCTGCCGGGCACCCGTTCTCCGTGCGACGTAGGCCTGTTTTGTCCCCGTGCGCCGTGCAGCCACTCCTCGCACGTCGTGGTCCCGTGCCATGCGTACCGTATACTAGATTGTCTCGACCCATGGTTTCTATGTGCCTATGTGCCTTCTTTGTTTAGCCTGACTCGCTGTGCCTATGGCACATGAGACCACGTGACCTATGCGCCTATTTTTTCTTATGTGCCCACTTTTTCTTCTAGGTCCTTGCTGCCTTATGCTTCTGATATTTCATGCGCTTGTTTTATTGATTCTTGGTAGTTGTTTAGTTTTAATGTTTTGATTTGATTTCCTGTCTCGTCCTAGTTTATGTAGGAGAGCACCTGACTTAAAAGACTTGTGTGTCCTATGTGACCTCTGTGCCACGAGGGTTCTATATGATCGCCTGACTTGACCATGTCCCTAACTTGATTACCTGTATATGTGTTGGTACCTTTCCTAAGTGTGTACTGAGGTACAATCTAAGTGTGCACTAAGGTGTTATTATATGAGTGTACTGAGGTGCAACTCTTCATGATACATAATCCTGTATGTTATATTTCAGTACATTCATGTTGCCCAGCACAGATATGGTAAATGGTTAGTAACATTGGCGTGGTATGATAATTGTTTGATTGATGCATTACACTAAGGATGGATCCATATTTGGGATTCTATGAGCAGATGTTGATTCGTACTTATGGTACACGTACTGAGGTACAACATTTAGGAGGATGACCATGCGACCACGGTATGCGATTCCAAATAAACATAGGGTTAACGTAGGCAACTCAACTGGATAGAGGCATTGAGAGGGAATGAAATCTCGAGATCTTGAGTTACCAGCCGTTTTAAGACAATGTTCGGGAGTGCAAGGTTGGCCACCACGAATACTATATCTTCATTCGCAATAGTGGAGTACTGTATCTGATTAGTGTATTCAGAGCCAGTTTCTTCCTAAAGGAGAACTGGAACCGTTACTGATTATCTTAGCACGGTGGTCTTATAAAGGACCGGTGCATTTAGTGAGTGCTTGCTTTATTGGTTCATCTAGCCTGCTTGGATACGTCACAATCTGAGGATTCCTATATATATACATTACTGGGATAACCCAGATAAATTATAGAAAGCTGTATGATTGATTGGCCGCTTGTAAATCGACTTACTTGTGATAGTTTTTTTTGTTAGTAGCTGAGGGACATGGACTGTCATAGTTCCTGGTCCAATCCATGTCCTTGTTTGGTTGTTGGATTGGGTTATTGTGCTATAACAGGCTATGGACGGAAGTTGTGATCAGAAGCCCTTAACTTGACCAATGTTATAAGTTGTATCTTATTTCGACATGATATTAGCACCGTTTGTCCTTGTTTGATTGTAAGGGTGCCATATTGTCTCGATGATATAGTATACGCCTAACTCATATCCCAGGTCCTTATTTATTGCTTGGGTTGTCTCATTCATTATGTGCTCCCTTGTGGTACTTGCTATTCAAGGCCTGACCCCGTTGGTTTTGTTTGGCTAGATTTTGAAGCAGAGCTTGAGGATCCAGTCTTCTACCCGAACAATGGCGCACAGCAAGAGCTTGAGCGATAGGGACCATGAGTGGGTTTTTATTCACCGTTCTAATATCTTCGATTTTGCACTTGGCTTTAGCCACCGGATCTGTTAGCAGGATGTTCTGGATATTTAGTTTCCTCACATAATTATAATTAAATCAGACTGCAGCTGACTACGGTTATGTATTATTGACTCTCAGCACTAGCTCGTCATTTTGTATAGCTAGTCTCATGAATCATTTTGATGAAGCATCGGAGACGTCTTACTGCTTTGTCTTATATGATCATTATTATTGCTTCTTGATTGATTAATTAAGACATAGATGCCCTATGAGACCATAGGATACTTGATTGTAGCATGCACCCCCTAGTCTCTGACAGCCGTAATCACCGTATGACGTCTTCGTACCTCATAGGGGTAGCTGGCCTAGTCCGTCTCCGTATTTGGTATTAGGGCCATGACAGTTAGTACAGGACAAATTTAAATTTAAATGTTAAAATTTAAAGAGGAGTGCAGGATAACATTTTAGAGTGCCAATACACACACGAATCATATATATATATATTATATATATATATATATATTATATATAATATATATATATATATATATCTATATTTAAAAGAATATTTTATTGAAAGCAAAAGGAGCTCATGAAGAGCATTACAGAAGGGTACTGGGCCTAAGACAAAAGGGCCCTGAGCATCAGGAACAAAAAGAAAACAGCAAATTACAAACATTACGAAATATCGCAAAATGAAAGTTCAACCAATGCTAACGGGTTAACAGAGATAGTGTGGGCACGATGCCCTGGGGAATTTTTTTTTTGTTTTTTTTGTTTTTGTTTTTTTTAGAGGGTTCAAAATTCCGACGAATATCGAAAACCCTAAATTTCGAAAAGACTGCAAGTAAAATTTTGAAATTTCAAACCAAATTCAAAATTCGAAATTTCAATCCAGCATCCGAATGTTAGGGGGGGTTTGGGTTGGGCACAGAGCCCTAGGGGGACCACGTGGGGGCTCTAGCCACGAGGTGGCTGTTCCGAGGGGGGGCACGGCCCGAGGGGGGCACACTCGCCTCGACCCCATGCGCGCTGTTCCAGACGGGGCGGCTCGACTACCCGGACGTCGGCAGGAGGAGCGGAGCGGCTAGGGAGCATTGGGGGAGGCTCACCACCACGGAGAGGCCAGGAGAGTGGAGCCAAGAGGCGGGAGCGGAGCGGGGGGAATCGGACCGACGAGGGCTCCGGTCCGAAAGAGGAGAGAAGGTGGAAGGGAAGC
>JANAVB010044965.1:0-139338 GCA_029216955.1 Iris pallida | reverse complement strand
ACAAGACTCTATTACATCATGCTGCGCGAGCTTACAACATGACTAGATTACAAAATATGCGTCGATGAGATAGTCATTCCATACATACATCCCTCATTTGCAACAAAAGTATTCCAGTCACCTGAAAAGGAGGGAAGCCGAGACATGTTCCTTGGACTTGCAGAGAGTCTTCAAAAATTGGGCTGACGGGGGTCTTCGATGCGCGGTCGAAGCTTCAAAAGCACGAACGTCACCTGGCTAGTTGGCACGTTCTTCCTTATTCGTAACACCTGCAGAGAGCAAGGATTAGTATGATCACATATACTGGCGAGTGGCTAATTAAACCCAAGCTCTATATTTGGTTCAAGCAGTTTTATAAACATATTAGCTATTTGGTGATCGTGCTGACCATCCTGATCGATTTACATGTTAACATGTTTTGAAGCAAGCATATAAAATTGTATACATTAAGCAGTTGTCATGTTCATCCCGTGTCACATGCATTAGATTAAGCAGTGAAAGGGTGTGAAGGTCACTGGCAATGTCAAGCCATCATGGACTATAGCTAGGTTAGACGTCGACCCTTTCGCGGCGGGTAGCGAGACCTGTGCAAAAGTTTTCGAATCACCTACTCCAGTCCTGCTGGCACTTTCTATACTCGTTCCTCCCTAGCCAAATCGGTTCCTTGGCCTAGGCAACTGTTCGAGGAAACTAGCCCTTGTCGACAAGTTGTCCAATGACCGTATTATTTTCCCTTGTCATTGTGATATTCGTTTATCGATTCACCCTTTTTTGCACTGGTCTAAGTAGATGTGCCATAAGAAAGCATGCATTAATTTTCATGTAAAGCAGTTCTATAGCAAGTATTTTGTGAAGAATTGTGCCACAAATTTATTGATTCTGCACTATGGAGACAAGCAATTTATTTTGTATTCCATAATTGATTTATGAAACCACAGGGTCGAGGGGAAGGAGGTCAGCCACTTATCTTAGTCTTGCTTGAGGCGAAGGACTGGTTGACCATGCTTAGACGTTGCCTACGTAATCACCTGCAATCGCATAAGCAACTGATTAGAATACTGTGCCATGCAAGGAGTTTGATACGAATGCAAAGTTCGAAAATGCAAGCCATGAAAACCATCAAAAAAATTCACAAAAATGCATTCACAAAAACCAAAGCAAAAGAGCAGGTGTGACATAAAAAACAGAGCAACGAGAGGTCTCTCCCGACTCAGCCGCAGAGTCTATCCTCGAGGCGTAACCCTCTGAATACGGGACTTGATTTCGAAGAAGCCTTTCCATAATGAGAAAAAGCTCTTAATTCAATTGTTCCCTTTCGATCAATTCAATCGATCCTAATATATCGATTCCTAATGAATCGGTAGCGACAGTATTCCTTTCTCGCGTTCCACGAGGACAAAAATGGGGCACGAAGTAGGGACAAGGTTACACCATAACCAACTAAGAAAAGGTTTCATCATCGAAACTTAAGAATAGAACCTACCTCTACGAGAACAATGAAAGAAATTTCTCCTTCATCTTCGATTCAAGCTCCCAGGTCGATTTCTCGACCGAATGATTATTCTAGAGCACGCGAACGAGAGGGATCGCTCGATTCTGAAGCAGTTTATCCTTGTGCTCTAAGATTTGGACCGACACTTCAATGTATGATAAGTCGGGCTTCAGCTCCAGCTGACCAAAATTTACCTCGTGGCTTGGATCGTGCACGTACTTCTACAATTGAGAGATGTAGAATATATCGTGCACACCTGCTAATGCTGGCGACATGGCAATTTTATAGGCTACTGGGGTGACTCACTTGAGTATTTCGAAAGGCCCAACAAATCTTGGACTCAGTTTTCCCTTTATACCAAACCGGATAACTTCTTGCATGGACGTCACTTTAAGAAATACGTGATCGCCTTCTAGAAACTCGAAGGATCGATGATGGATATCGACGTAGCTTTTCTGCCAACTCTGTGCAGTCTTTAATCTTTCCTGAATGAGCGAAACTTTCTGCATGGTCTATTCCACCAGCTCCGAGCCGAGTTCGCTTTCCGACTTCGTTCCAGCAAATGGGTGATCTGCACTTCCGTCCGTATAAGGATTCGTACAGTGCCATCTGAATACTGGATTGATAACTATTAATGTATACAAATTCTGCCAGAGGTAGATGAATGTCTCAGCTCGACTTGAAATCGATTGCACATAGCCGTGCATGTCATAGAGAATTTGATTCACGCGCTCCGTTTGGCCATCGGTCTGTGGATGGTAAGCCGAGCTAAAGTTCAATTTATTACCAAGAGACAACTGAAGGCTACTCCAAAAGTGTTATAGAAATAGTGCATCCTGATCAAAGATGATGGATACTGGAACTCCGTGCAGCCGTACTATCTCGTCAAGATAAATCTAAGGCAGGCGATCGATGCTCCAAGTAACTTTAATGACAATGAAATACACTAACTTGGTTAATCGATCGACGATGACATCATTTTCCCGTGGCATCTTTGACAGACCAACAATAAAATCCATGCACACGTGCTGCCACTTCCATTCTGGAATCGCCAGGTTCTGCATCTCCCCGCCCGGCCTCTGATGCTCAACTTTTACCAGCTGATAGGCCAAGCATCGTGACACGAAGAGTGCCATATCTCTCTTCATTTCGTGCCACCATAAGGTCGTACGGAGGTCCTGGTACATCTTGGTGCTACCTAGATATAGGAAGTACTTTGTATAGTGCGCTTCTGTCAATATTTCCATTCTAAGTACTGAATCATCCAGAACGCATAGCCTACCCTTCAGTCGAAGCAAGCCGGTCTCATATTCCGTAAAGTCGATCGCACTACCTATTGAAATTTGCTCGTACACTTTTTTCAGGTACGGATCGTACTTCTGAGCAGTCTTGATCTTTTTCTACAAGCTTGGCTCTAGCTGCAACTGTGCCAACTGTATCCCCTAAATCGAACTCGAATGTCGATGTCCATCTTTTCTAGGTCTTATAGCAATATGTTGTCGATGGATAACGAGCCAATGTATTTTTAACTCAGAGTGTCTGCCATAAAATTTTCCTTGCCCGACGTATAGTCAATAATTAAGTCATAATCTTTGATTAGTTCAAGCCAATGCCTTTGCCGCAAGTTCAGCTCCTTCTGGGTGAATAAATACTTGAGACTTTTGTGATCCATATAAATCCTGCATGCCACACCATAAAGGTAGTGTCGCCACAGTTTTAATTTGAACACAATCACCGCTAACTCCAGGTCATGAATGGGGTAGTTTTCTTGTGCGGCTTTAGCTGTCGGGAGGCAAAAGATATCACCTTATTTCGTTGCATCAACACACACCCCAAACCCTACCCGAAAGCATCGCTGAAAATCTAGAATCCCTCAGTTTCTTCTGGAAGTGCGAGTATCGGGGCTGAAATGAGTCGTTGCTTTAACTTCTGGAAGAAAGCTTCACAGACAGACCATTCAAACGCGACTCCTTTCTGAGTGAGGTGACTCAGAGGCGATGCAATGTTTGTAAAATCTTTCACGAAGCATCTGTAGTATCCAGCCAAGCCAGAAAGCTTCGAATCTTGCCAACTAACGTAGGCCGTTTCCAATCAACAATGGCTTCAACTTTCTTTGGATCGATGACAATACCTTCAGCGGAAATGATATGCCCAAGAAACGATACGCTGCTCAGCCAGAATTTGCACTTGCTCTGTTTCACATACAACTAATTTTAATGAAGGGTCTGAAGCACGGTCTGTAGATGCTCAGCGTGTTGCCTTTATCCTTCGAGTAGACGAGTATATCGTCGATGAAGACTACTACGAACTTGTCGAGGAAGGGTCAAAACACACGATTCATTAGATCCATGAAAGTAGTAGGGGCATTCGTTAGGCCGAACGATATTACCCGGAACTCGTAACAGCCGTATCGAGTACGGAAGGTTGACTTTGACACATCGTCTGGCTTGATCTTGAGTTGATGGTATCCCGATCGAAGACTAATTTTAGAAAATACCGAGGCTCCCTGTAACTGATCGAACAGGTCGTCTATGCGGGGCAATGGATATTTATTCTGGACGGTGGCCTTGTTCAGCTCTCGTTTATCGATACAAAGATGCATTGAGCCATCCTTCTTCTTGACAAACAACACATGCGCTCCCTATGGCAAGATACTGGGCTATATGAATCCCTTGTCGAGCAACTCTTGCAATTGTACTTTGAGTTCCTTAAGCTCTGCAGGGGCCATGGCTAGTTGTGATTAGAAATAACCCTATAGGCCTAATTAGGCACACTTGACTAGTTAGTCAACTGTGGGTCAACCTTGACCTAGAATTGACTCTAATAGGCTTAAATTGACTAGTTGACTTAAGTTTGACCAAACCCTAGACTAATTTGTAGAGCCTAAAAATCAAGTTGTGCCATGTTTTTACTACTCAACAATTAAGTTGCGCCCCAGAAATCAAGTTGTGCCACTGTTTTGAAGCTTAGGGATCAAACTGCGCCACTGATCAGGTTGCGCCTTATATTAGACTATGCCCAATCATATTGTACCTAAGCCTACGTGGTGCCTGACAATAATTGCCATCATTGCCTGACAGCACTGACAACTAACAGTACGATAAACGAAGAAAATCTCTTCGAATCCCGCAAAGCATGGCGTTCGAGACGATTTGATTGACAGCTGTTCTGTGCACCCTACAAGTTGTGCCTAGGCGCAATTTGAACAAATTCTTCTCATACATTCAAAAGCTGCCACGTGCCTATGCACTGAGTTGTGCCTGGGCGCAACCCAATCAGGCGCAGTTTGACTCGTTGGCTGAAGCTCGCACAACCTAATAAAGTTGAGACAACTTACGTTCTAAAGCAGGATGACGTAGCGCACATGCCACTAATCTCTCAAAACGTGTCCACTACTCCATATACGACCATGCACATCTCAATCACATAATGCCACGCGTCTAAATATAGTTAGTACATGATTGTGTAACTGAATGGAAGTTGGCACAACATAAGGTTGGCGCAATCCAAAGTGGCGCAGTTCAACCTCGTACATATCAGAATAACTGCTAAAATAGTTATTTCCAGAATTCTATAAATAGAGTTTCCAATCATTTTTAAAGTATCACAGAGATCAAGAACTCTTACAAAATTGCTATTGCATTCTCCAAAGGCTCTAGTCTTTAAGTTTACATAGTCCAAGGGATAAAGTGATCGTCTTCTGATTAGATTCCTAAAGTTGTACTTCTCCAAAATTCATTGTACTTTGTACGATTCTTTGTAAGTTTGTTATAAACTTTTTGTTTTTGCAAACAAAATGACGACTCTGCTGGGGACGACTTTCTCCTCCGACGAGAAGGTGACAACTCAATGTGATGCCGCGTTAATCGGCAAGACACAGAAGACTCTGGTTGTTCAAGTCAACTAGACAGCCTATGAAGATATGATCAACAATAAGAACAATAAGCGCGCTGTGGCTTTCACCAAGAATAAGACTGTGTTGACTCCTAAGTCTTCTACAGTTGCTGTGGCCCAGGCGCAACCTGTCTCTGTTGCCCAGGCACAATCTGTCTCTGTGGCTCAAGCGCAGCTTGCTTTTGTTGCCCGCGTGCAACCTACACTCTTTGATGCCAAGGCGAAGTCCACTCCTCCTGCTTCCAAGGCGCAATCTATTCACTCCGCTTCTGTTGCTCGCGTGCAACCTACTCCTTTGCTGCTAAGGTGCAGTCCACTCATTCTACTGCCAAGGAACAGTCAACCCATCTTGCTGCCAAGGCGCAACCTGTTGCTAGGGCGCAACCCAAGGGAACTAGTCTTTTAGCTATTCCCTCTTCTTCTCCAGTTTTGAACTTGGAGAAACAATGTTCTAGTGCCAAAACTAGACAGAACAAAGGGAAGAGTCCTTTGAAACTTTCTCAACTGGCGCAACCTGTGCCTAAGGTGGTTCCACAACAAAATAGAAGGAAACACTTTTTAGCTAAACCTTCACAAAATAAAGGAAAGCACCCTTTGGTCTTTTCTCAATCTTTCCTAATCTATGACTCAGAGGAAGATATATCAGATTGTATTCCTTTGAACAAAGATTTTCAAATCTCTGCCAGGGGACAAAATACTGATTAAAGAGGCATCTTGCCTACTCCTATGGTAACTGCTCAAGTTCTTCCAACCTTGCATATCTCAAATCCTAGCAAAGAAAATTGATGGTATCTCAAATAGAGGCACCAAGAGCAGAATTCTCTGATTTGCGTGCCTATTTCAACAGGTGTCAATCAGTATTAACCTCGGTGAAACACAAGAATCCTATGCCAAAGACCAATTTGTATCAAAAACAAAAGTTTGAAAAGTAGGACCCAAACACTTATGCCAATGAGTTAAGTACTTCTTTGTACACTCACGGAACTAAGCATATTAAGAACCAGAATCATGTTCCTAACATCATTAAAGAATATGTTCCTCCGACTTCTTCTCGTCCTGTAGTGGTGACTGATCTCCGGGAATGTCTTACACAAAGACGGATGATCATAGAGATGTCTCCCTCACCTCTAAATCACTCATTAGAATGCCACTGCCTTCATGAAGTGGTCATTAAGTGTTGTTGTCAATCAGCTAAACGATCTATCTTCGATCGTCTAAACTATACTTCAACTCCTGAACCTATGACGGAAGACGAAGATGAGCTGCTATATGCCTCTGTCAATATGACTTCCCGAGACACTGGAGGTAGAAAATCTTCAAAGAGGGGTACGTCTCGCAATCCGAGTCAGCATTACTTGAGACAACTCCGTGAATCCAGTGAAGGGGTCTTTCAACATACCAGATCGAAAGATCGAAACTTGGATCAGGATGTCTTCAATCAGAAAGATCTTCCCATTACTCATCTAGGAGGATTCTTTGTCTGACTTTGATGCAAATAGTGAAAGTTCTGAGCAAACTATCTTTTCAATAATGGAAAGAGAGGTGACAATATATGCCATTATAGAAGACCAAGATGCTTCTAGTTCGGCCAGTCAAGAGCAACGAATTGCTGCACTAGAGGACAAACTGAAGACCATGGCTAAAATGGTTGCAAGTATGCACACTATAATCGTGGCTCAACATACAGTGCCACCGGTTACAAACCCTGCTACAAATCCTGAACTCATAGTATCTTCTGTACCTGTTAATGTTGGTTTGGGGGTACCACCTCCCCAGGTTGTTTATGTACCAATTCAAGATGCTCCCAGTCAGTTTGGTGCTGGGGTGGTAATTACCACGCCGTTCCTCCTCCTAAAAATTTAAATTAGCCTACCAATTTCCAAACATCAGGAGATGCTAATGAGGCTATAAAACCCTTACGCACTCAGTTTGAGGCCTTTAAGCAGAAGGAGGGTTTATAAAGACTTGGGATAAAGCAACCTTATCCTGCAGAATAGAATGAGGTTCAATTTCTTCCTAAACACAAGCTTCCAACCATTATGCTGTTTGATGGCAGCACTTCTCCAAGTCAGTACATCAATCACTTTGAAGTGATGACTGACCAATTGCATCCAAATGATGCTCTCCTTACCAAGGTGTTCGTCGGTTGTTTAGCTGGTGCAACATACGACTGGTACCGTAGCTTACCCGATGGCTGCATAACTTCATTTGCTGGTTTCAAGCAAATGTTCTTGGAACAATTCTATAAGGGGGTCAATGATATGACTATGTCTGCCCTTATTAAAATTAAACAAAGATACAATAAATCCACATAGAGTTTCATTGAAAGATTCCATCGAGAGGCACTTAAAATGCCTTTAAGAACTCCATCTGCTATAATAATAGATACTTGCAAATCAAAATTGTTGCCTATTATCAGCATGTAGATGGGATCAACATAATTCCAAGATTGGCCTTCTTTCATTGTGAATGCCAAGGCGACGAAGGTTAGCGCTGAGAAGTTCAAACAGTTAGGAGTTCAAATGAATCATCCTAACCAAGATGAACATTCCACACCCAGTAGTAATAATCGCCAGAACAATCGCAAAGGTAAAGAAATATTGGCCATCAATCTCAAGGATAAGGAGTCGTTGGCTGTTAATGTTGCTCAGACGCCATCCACTCCATCAGCACCACCACAGAAAGCACCGTATCCAAAAGAAGATTATCTTTTGATGAAGATGATATTATGAGCATCTTTGATTGCTTAATTAAAAGCAATAAGCTTCAACTGCCAGAGGCAAAACGGCCAAAAGAAGTAGGTAAAACTAACTACCCTAAATATTGTATTTATCACAGATTTATAGGGCATCCAACTCGAGCATGCTACGTGCTCAAAGGCAAAATCCAAGAAATGGTCAACTCTGGAGCAGTTACACTTCAACAAGATGAGAAGACTATGACAGCCAATGTCGTCTCTGTGCAGTTTGGTAATTTTCCACCACAATTAGTACAAGATGGTGTTATCCCCATTCCAAGGGCTACTCTCAAATCGTCAATCTTCCACCTCCCCAATATGAAGGTCTTATTCCACTATCCACTGATAAAGAAGAAATCATGTGGATTCATCCAGATCTAGTAGCTAATTTTGAGCGCCTTCCCCTTACAATCAAAAGAAGCATTATAAAACTAAATCAAAGAGCTACAACATGGTACCCTTTGAACCAATAGCAGAAGAAGAAATTCTAATCGGCACCAGATCTGGAAAACCTTATCTTCGAGGGTATCCCGAAACTCAAGAGAATCCTGCCCCATCTTCTGATGTTCCTCTTGTATCATCCTGCTGAGAATGTACCATCTACATCTTCGCCAGTAGTGGAATCAACTCCTCCCAAACAGACATCAGCAGACAAGGAAAAATAACCTGTCCGCTTTGACAAAGCATTGAAGAAGTTCTCATCTCTCGGACTTGAAAAGCCATATAATTTTGATATATTGGCTCAATTGGCTAACACTCCAGCAAGATTGTCAATCTTCAAACTCTTACGTCTCTCAAAAGAAACTCAAAAAACTTTAAGTGAAGCCTTAATGCAGGCCGATACATGTCTCACTCTTCTCAAGAAGCCTGAAAAGGAGCCCGTTAGCTGTACACATTGTCATAGTGTGTTTGAACTAATGCCCAATATTACTTTTACGCAAGATGACATATTGTTAGAAGACAATCGTCATGATCGTCCTCTCTACTTCACAGGATATGTGGACACCATGAAAGTCGACCACATACTGATTGACCAAGGGTCTGCTCTTAGTATCATGTCGAAGTCTTTGCTGGATGCCTTAAAAATCCCAGTGCACAATCTTTCTACAACTATCACTACCATCTTGGGGTTCAATCAAGGAAGAAGTGAACCTTTGGAAAAGATACGCCTAAAACTTCAAATCGGCAATCTTCGTACAAAGGTGACTTTCTATGTGATTGATAATCATGGCTCACAATGCTTTGATTGGGAAGACCATTCCTCCACGAACACAACATTGTACCTTCTACTCTTCATTAATATTTCAAATATGTAGATGGCAATAGAGAAGTCCAGAAAGAAGTTGCAGACTTAAATCCTTTCAAGGAAGTTGAAGCGTACTGCAATGACTCTCGCATGTACAAAGAGGAATTCATAAAGGTGGTACTGGCAATGGATACTGATGAAGAACAGAAAGGCATACCGAATGATACTCTAGTAATCCCTGTCAAAGGGCGTACTTTCTATCTCCAGTCTTCCAAACCATTGACTATCTACCTTCCTTCTCACAAGAAGCAGCCTCCTGGTGTTAGTCAGAAACAAAGAGAGCTCACCTCTTCTGAGCCACTTGTAATCGACCATCATTGTAAAAAGTTCTCTCCTTCTTCTCGTTCTTCTTCTCCCCTTCTGGTTATCAATCCGACTAAGCCTGTTAAGGCTAAAAGTCCTGTTGTAAATGATGGTATAAAAATCAATAAAGCATCTTCTTTGCAGTATACTGATGTTGATTATTATACTCAATATAATTTGGATATGCTAGATAGCTTTAAGACACTTACAATATAAGTCGTACGATCTCTAAAAATGTGGTATCACTGGATTCAATACAAGAATTATTCTTCCTAGTACCGTCTCGAAAGAAAGCCGAAACTCTTATACTTTTTAATAAAAGAGAAGAACAAAAAATTATGCCCGAGAACGATAATAAGGATGATACAGGAAGGCTACAATTACATCGCTATAGTCCACAATCCAAGGCAATCATCCATAAAATGGGCTATGATTTCAGAACTGGTCTCAATAGCGGTAAAGAAAGGCGAACTCCTATTCAAATTTTTGTTCCAAAAGGAAAATTACAACAATACTACAGTAAAACGAAGCAGAGATTATGTTATACTTCACCACTTATGACTCCAGAACCTTCCGAATCCGATGAAGAAGAACGATCGAACTCTTCTAATTCTATCTCATGGGATTATGATACCAGTATTGGTCATGTTCATCGGGTAACAATATCTTCTAACATGGTGTCTGCTGAGTTCTCAGAAGATGACGAAGATGATATTGAAGAAGCTCCTGAAGCAGATCCTTAGGCTCAAAGGATGGATAATCAGTGGGAACTCCATTTTGAACAATGAGAACCATCTACTGAGGATCAACTAATTCAGATCGATGTTGGAGAGAAAGATGTGCCACGATCGATCTTCATTAGCAAAGATCTCCCAGAAGATGATAAACAAGAACTATATCATCTCATTCGTGAATATATCGATGTCTTCGCCTGGAGTTATGAAGATATTCTAGGATTAGATCCTCAAGTCGTAACTCATAAACTTAACATTCTGCCTAATGCTAAACCAGTCAAACAATAGCAACGATGATTTAAGCCTGAGATGATGGATGCGATTGATGATGAAGTCAAAAAGTTTATTGCTTTCAGTTTTATCAGAGAAGAACAGCATCCTGACTGGATAGCCAACGTTGTACTAGTTTTCAAGAAGATCGGGAAGGTTCGGGTATGTATAGACTTTCGACATCTCAATGATGCTTGCCCTAAAGATGAATTCCCTCTACCAATTACTGATGTTATGATTGATAATACTTGTGGATTCGAACAAATCTCTTTCATGGATGGGTTTTCTGGATACAGTCAAATCCGAATGAATCCTGAAGATAAAAAATATACTTCATTTCGTACTCTTCGCGGAGTATACTGTTATACGGTCATGCCGTTCGGTCTTAAGAACGCGGGTGCAATACGAGTACTATCTTTCGAGATTATTTACAAAAGACCGTCGAATGCTATGTTGACGATATTGCTGTCAAAAGTCATCTAAAGGAAGATCACATCCAACATTTAAGAACTATTTTTAATTTAATGCACCAGCGTCAACTCAAAATGAACCCCACCAAGTCTTTCTTAGGTGTCTCTAGTGGCAAATTTCTCGGATTCGTCATTACCACTAAAGGTATACACGTTGATCCCGAGAAGATCAAAGCTATTCAAGAGATGCGTCCTCCACGCAACTTAAAAGAGCTATGAGAATTCCAAGGTCGACTTGCGTACATCAGAAGGTTTATTTCGAATTTATCTGGACGTTACAGACCATTTACCCAGTTAATGAAGAAAGGTGTATCTTTTATTTGGACGGAAGAATGTCAACGAGCATTTGATGACATAAAGCAGTATTTAATGAGTCCACCGATCCTTGTACCACCGATCTCAGGAATATCCTTCTTGATGTATGTCCGGGCGATGGACCATTCATTGGGAGCGTTGCTGGCTCAGAAGAACAAAGAAGGTCATGAACAAGCCATCTACTACCTTAGTCGGACGATGATTAGAGCTGAACATCGTTATAGTCCAGTAGAGAAAGAATGCTTAGCCTTAATGTTCGCTGTTCAAAAGACAAGACATTACATCATCGGCTAAACTATTCATGTTATATCCCGAGTCAATCCTCTTCGAGTCTTAATGAAGAAGCCCATCACACTCAATTCTAGGCTTGCTACATGGGCTATATTATTAGTACAATATGATATGGTCTATGTTCCCCAGAAGTCTGTGAAAGGCCAAGCACTAGCTGATTTCTTAGCAGCTCATCCTGTTCCTGAAGCATCTAAACTTTATGATGAGATTCCAGATGAAATATTATAATCAAATATGATCTCAGAAGAATTTCCTACTTGACATTTATTCTTCGATAGAGCATCTAGAATTGGACGTGGAGGCACCCTTGTCGTTGGAGTAGGAACTGTTCTTATTTCACCATATGGATTATCTATTCAGAGAGCTTATTCCTTAGATGAGTCGTGCTCCAATAATGTAGCAGAATACAATGCCTTGCTCATTGGACTCTAATTAGCCAAACAACTGGATATTGAATATCTCGAAGTATATGGTGATTCTAAGCTGATTGTTAATCAGGTTAGAGGCATATACGAAGTTCGACATCAAGATCTGGTACCATACCACGAAGTAGCAGTCACAATAGCTTCTTCGTTTAAAGGGTTCTTCATCGAACATGTACGTCGAGCATGCAATACAGAAGCTGATGCCTTAGCTAACCTGGCTGCAGTCTTAGCAGTTCCAGTTAAAAGACAACAAATGGTTGTTATTTCCAATAAAGAACTATTTTGTATTGAAAATAACCATAACATTGAATTCAGTAATTCAACTGAAATCAATGTCATTAGTGAGGACTGGAGAGCACCTTTCATTGACTTTGTAGTACATGACATATTACCTGAAGATCCTAAGAAAGCTACATGTATTCATCACCGACTGCTTCGATTCTATTATAATCATGCCACCAAAACTCTCTTTCGATAAACTTTTGATGGATTACTTTTAAGGTGTCTCGCTGGTGATGAAGCAAAGCAGATATTACGCGAAGCACATGATGGCGTTTGCGGAGCACAGCAGCTCGGTCCTAAACTACAGGATCGTATCCGACGTATGAGCTATTACTGGCCCTCGATGGTATCAGATGCCATTAACTATGTAAGGAAATGCCGTGCATGTCAAATTCATACAGATTTCATTCACCAACCGTCGGATTTTTCTTCATCCGACTGCCGCCTCATGGCCCTTCGAAGCTTGGGGCATGGATGTAATTGGTCCAATCAATTCCCTTTCGTCTAAAGGGCATCGATTTATCTTGGCTATAACCGATTATTTCTCTAAATGGGCTGAAGCTATACCTTTAGCTAAAATGAAGACTAGTAGTGTCATCAACTTCATCAAACATCATGTGATATACATATTTGGTATATCTCGTCGAATCATCCATAATAATGGGCTATAATTCGTCAGTAAGAAGTTTACTAGGTTCTGTGATGTCAACAGAACCAATAATGTTGCTTCTATGGCCTATAATCCTGCAGCTAACCGGTTAGCTGAAGCATTCAACAAAACTATTATCAAACTCCTTAAAAAAATTGTTTCCATTAACAAACGTAGTTGAAGTAAGAAACTTGGGGAATGTCTATGGGCTTATTGTACTACAGTCCGTAATCTCACAGGTTGTACACCTTTTCTCTGGTATATGAATATGAAGCTGTCTTACCGCTGGAAATTCAAATTCCATCCTTGAGAATTGCCATTGCTAATGAACTTACCACAGAAAATAATGATCGTCTTCGGCTTTAAGAATTGGAGGCGCTCGATGAGAAAAGATTACTAGGACAACAACATATTGAACTTTATCAAGCCCGGATTTCAAAAGATTTCAATCGCAAAGTTAAAGTTCAAGCATTTCAAGAAGGCAGCTAGTTCTTACAGTCAGACATCCTATGACTATGACTCACATGAGCAAAGGCAAGTTCGAGGCGAAATAGGAAGGTCCGTATGTGATAAATAAGGTTTTCTCAAATGGAGCCTATCAATTAACATATATGGATGACAGAGTTGCTATGATGCCTATCAATGGCAAATTTCTCAAGAAATATTATGTATAAAAGTAAAATATTCTTCACTCAGAGAAATAATGTAAATAAAAGTTTATTTTATTTCAAAATCAGAAAAGAGTTACATAATATCAAGGACGGGAACGAGGACCTGATCCTTCTTGATTAAATACATGATTTGCCAGTAATTCAAAATATCTCGTTGTCTGAACACTCTAGCAACTCACAGGCGGCCAACCTTACTTCTTCTTCTTCGGCAGTCTTCCCAGGCTCCACTAACTTGGCAATCAGGTCCTGCTCTGGTGCAGAAACAATCGAGCCTTCGCCCACTTTTTTCTGAGGAGGCACCGGAGGCTCAGCAGGAGGCGTCTCAGTCATTCCTTCAATCTTTGGAGTGATCAAATCTTCGGAAGACATTCTGTACAGAAAGAAAAGAAGATGACGATATCTACAGAAGTTTTGCTCTATTTATAGACAGAACGACTAAATAGTCGGCTTCAAGAACCGATGCGACTTTTCCTCTTCAAAAGAAGTCCAACTGTTCATTCATTCTTTTCCTCGAGAAAAAAGATGACTGTTCATTCATTCAGTGTCTCTTTCTCAAGAATTGACGTGACTGTTCATTCATTCATTCTCTTCCTCGAGAAAAGAGATAACTGGTCATTTATTCATTGTCTCTTCCTCTAAAACTGACATAACTGTTCATTCATTCACTTTTTCATTCATTCACCAGTCTTAACATTTATTATCTTTTATTTACTCTCTCGTAAATAAAACTACAGATAATAAATTTCCACAACCAAAACAAAAGAAAGAATTCACGTCCTTCACACCTCTAAATTTCGATTATCTACATCAGCAACTTGTCACTTCCCTATTACCTCTGAAAAAGTTGTCTATTGAAATAACAGTATTGCTAACTTTTATATTCTGCCACGTCCATATTACCTCTGAGCAAATATAATAAATATTATTATCTTCTAAATCAAAAAATATATCATGTCCAGTACCTCTGAATATATTTTCTATTCTATTACTTATATATATAAATAAGATATGCAACAAGTAATGGAACCACATAAAAAGTTTCTCATTTTATTTCTGTTTTCAAAAAGAGATACAATGTAATGAAAATGACAAGAAGCTTTGCTCATTCTATTCTGAAGGATAAGTAATAAGTTCTATAATTTGTTTCTTCAAAACTTGAACTCTTTCATTACGAGAATCTAGCACTCGCTGCCTGGCTTCAACTCTTCCTGATTCAGGATCGAATGGTTGCAGAGCAGCAGTTTGACGTGCTAGTTTTTCATTTTGTAGACGTTCAAATTCCTTCTTCTGATGCTTCAAAGTATCTATTTCATTAATAGCATCTTGATGTAATTGATTTTCTTGTTCTAAGTTCTGCTTGACAGTCTTGAGTTCTGCTTGAAGCTGGGCAATTTTAGCATCCAGATCAACAGCCTTCTTCTCTTCATCTGCAGCCTTAGTCTTATGACTCTCAGCAATAACAACTGCATCAGCAATTTGAATGTGTAGTTCGGAGGATTGTCTAGTAAAAGCCAACAAAAACGCTTCAAAATTGGCTTTACTAGTCTCTGCTTCTCGAGCCATAGCCTTATATTCTTTGTTTACTAGCTGCTCGATATCTCCTCTTTTTAGCTCCTTATAAGCTTTAATTGAGCCCTCCAGCTCATCCAAAATATGTTCCAAAAAGGTAGCCTGAGCCTCGTCTCATTGACTGCGGATACCTCCGATTAAGAATGAAGAGGGAGTTCTGATTGTACTTAAAGAAACATCTTCTCTCTCCATCACTCTATGAACTAAAGGCTCCAGAGACGTGAAGAAAACTTTCGTGAAGGAAGCCACCATGAACTTGTTAGTTACCATGGCTCCTGGGGTGGCTACTACTTCCGCTGGAGTCTTTACAGTTTTAATAGGTAGAGGCACTTCATCTTGAGCGCTGATGTGAGAAGAGCTTCCCTCCCCTACTAAAGTCCTTGTAGGTTCTTCTACGAATTACATATGTCATTTATATTAGTAATATACAATGCTGAAGGAGCTACGATAAATAGATCATGATTAGAAATTTATCTGAGTTGGGTATAGCATAAGGAGTCTCAAGAGGTTTGACTATCTTTGGCTGAAGCTTTGACATGGTCTCTGCAGACATAGTAGCTTGACTACTTCCTGCTCCGGATTCAGTCTGAAGTGGCAGAGTTATTGGAGTTTGATCTGCTAATTCTGTTTCCACTCCAGACATCTCAGGTTTGTCAGAGATTATGGGTTCATCGATCTTGGGATTGATATGGTCTTCATCGATAACCACATTCTCCTCGTCTTCAGCAGTTGAGGGATCTTCATCAGCTGGGAGTTCTTGAGGTGATGGTACATCTTCTAAAGTTTGTTTTTCTTTAGTGATGTTATTGCAATCATCATCATATGATTCATCACCAAAATTACAATCAGCTAAGGCTTCAATCATCGCCTCTTCAGAATGAGTAGACTCTTGAGCTTTCGGAGGATCTTGTGAAAGCAAATCCTTCTTTAGAGAGGTGGCTTCCGGACTCATAGGAGTTGGAGATGGAATTGTTATCCCCGTCGCAACAAGTATATTTGCGGGAATACGTACCGTCATAGCTTCTAATCTCGAAGCTTTTACGGTGGTAGTAGAAGGCTGAACATCTGCTGAAGTAGCCAATACAAAGAAAGAGATCAATTTAATATACATCTTTGACAGAAAAATATATATATTAGGATATATCACAATCTTGATATTACCTTCTTGAGATGATACTTCTTCAGTAACTACCGACTTTCTTCTGACCTCTCTATATAGTGATGCGATCGGCTCTTCAGCAGCTCCGGTGCGATCGTCCTCCAGATCGAGCAAAGTGGTAGATGTTCCTCCTTCTGTGACTCTCCCCTGCTTCTGAATAGAAGAAGGAGTGATTTCCTTCTCTCCAGAGGAATAACTGAGGAGCATCTGTTTTGACTGAGAACGAGTCATTCTTGTAGTCGTTGGTTCATTTATAACCAGTGATGTCCTTCTCTTCTTCTCCGGAGCCCGTGGAGAGTCGGGTCTATTATCCAGCTGAGGAGGGGCCATTGTCTCCGTAGCCTTTCTTTTCTTCAAACCCTTAGCAGGGGATTTCTCTTTTCGTACCTTTAAGGATACATCCAGAGGATCTTGAACTCTATCAGGATAGTTCTTTAAAATCGATGCCTCCAGTGGTGGATCTGCATGATCTCTATCTTCTGCATCCCGAAAAGAGTGAGCAGTGTGTTTTTCAAACTTGGATCTCTTTTCACTTACGAAGCTATGTACAGCATGGAAGCTTTCAATAAATGTGTTCGCTGATGTATAGATGTTTGTGTATGTATATAACATACGTGGACCTTGCTGAAGATTGAAAGGTATGGAAAATATCGCTTTAGTATCCCTGGCATTGTAGCATCTCCAAGCCCTACCCCCATCGATCAGATAACCTTTGGCCTGTAAGCAAGTGGTAGCGTTACCCACGTGAAGCTGATCATAGCCGAACTGTCGTGCAAATCGACTTGGCAGGTATGGTTCTAAATAACATTATTCCTCGAATCTATAAACCAAATGAGATGGACGGATCGCCTGCAACCATGAAAAGATAGGTGGACTAGGGCGGAGTGATTCTGCGTTTAGATCCATCATCTGTGGAGGCATATTCTCGTATCAATGAGGAGGCTGAACACATTGAAATCTCTATCCTAATCCATGATTCAATGCAAATCTGTACTCTGAAAGAGCAGTATATTGCCAGTAAGCGCTGGAGTAGCGTCTGATGAAGTCTCCGTTGACACTTCCCATATCAGGGTTCATCAAATAGGGATGGTGAAGCAATAGCCATCCGAACAAATAGGTGTAAGGCATCTCGGTACGAGGAAAGTCTTGCCTCACCGCCTTGTCGTGAAGCATGGTTTGTACAAAAGAACGCAATCCTGCGTTCAAGCGACAGGTCATTGCTGAAAGCAGATCCATCTTATATCCAAAAACAAGACGTACTGCAGCAAATAGAATGCCGCGATGGAATCTATTAACCGTGCTAGCTCCTGGAACTATGAAGCGTCGCAGCCATATATAGAGAAAACCCGCTAGTTGGGCCTCTTTGGACATGGGTCTGTAACCCTGTCTGAGATAATTCTGGAGGGTGTCACCAGCCTTAAACGGATGAGAGTCCTCCTTCAGTTTGATATCTTTATGACTATGTTGCTCTATCAAATATTGCATGTCGCTCTGACCAAATGGTTCAAAGAAACAAAAAGCACAGGCTTGACTATCAAGTGGCTTGTCTTCCCTTATATGACCCAAGAAGAGGTATGGCAGCCACTTGGTTGTATAACAAGTACCTGTATTGGCACTTTTGTAGTAGAGCGAGCAGATCTTATAGTGACACAATAATTCTTGGAAGACGGCGATCATCTGAGGGTTCTCCTCTGCCATAGCATCCAATTTGCCATTTGTGGGCACATACTCTTCGTATAGATTATCGCCCATTGGTAGATGAAAGAGATATTCCATCTCATGGAGAGCAAATCCTACTTCTCCTTGAGGGGTCATGAAAGTCCCAGTGCTTTCATTATACCTCTCTACTAAAGCCAGGAACATATAAGCGTTCAGGCAAATACCGTATACTGTAGTCCAGATGGCATTGTAGAGATTCAGATCGAGGAGTCTGTCCTTAAATTGATCTAAAATCCGGATAAATAAGCTGATCCAATGCTTCATATCTGGGTTTACCAGACCAGTCATACGCATACCACGATCCGGGTATCTTCCTTCAGCCTTTGCCAATGTGTTCACAAATATGGGTATTCTCACTGGAAGGAGTAATAAGGAATCCTCGGAAGGAATACAACTCAGCTTTAAACCTCTCAGGTGGGTGCTATATTTTTTGAAAGTACTGTAAAAGAGGTCCTCGTGCTGTGGACCTAGTCTATAACAGATTCTGTCGACTCTTGCCTGCTGGATTGGAGTCAGATCCCATGACATTCTTCTGGGATAGCTTACAAATTCATATTGTGATAAATCCATAGACCTCGATATTTCTGTGAGATATATGATCTTGTCTTCACATCTGAATACTCTCTCTTCTTTTCTAGTCTTGGGTTGAGAAGTTTTCTTGTTGGCATCTCTAAAAAGGAAGACAGGCTTCTTGTGAACCACACTATCAATACTTTCCAGAGGTTCCCCGTTCATTAAGCTTAGCAGGGTTTGGTTTTCTTGGGCCATGATGAGGGTCTTTTATGCTTCAGGGCCATCGTACTGAAGGAATGTAACATGAGATAAATTCTCCTTGTACTATGGGACATTAAAAGCTGAAGCAAATCTTTCAGCATTAGGGTCTTCCCTGAGATCAACTGCAAAAAAATACATGAACAAAAATTAGAAGCAACAAGAGTGTAAAACTTTATAAAGAGCAAAACAATTAAGTTGCACAAATAATTAAGTTACACTACATGCTAGGTTGCTCAAACAATCAAGTTGCACAACATCCTAGGTTGCGCGAACAAATTAAGTTGCGCAACATCATGAGTTGTGCGACATTCTGAGTTGCACAACATCTTAGGTTGCGCAACATTCTTAGTTGCGCAACAACCTGAGTTACGCGATATATTGTGTTGCACAAAACTTAAGTTGCGTAACATCTCAGGTTGCGCTACATACTGGATTGTGCCACAACTTAGTTACGCAATATTCTTGATTGCGTAATAACTAAGTTGCACAACAACATGTGCAACACGGTTCATAAGAATGAACAGTGCTCAAATAAAGCAACCACACCCTAAGAAGGGGTGGCACAAAGTTCGTGATGCGCCAAACACTCTAAAATGAGGGGCACAAGTCAATAGGAAGATCAAATCTGCTTCCATAGTGTTCATCCTTTATCACCTTCCAGTGCTGGGTTGGCCATCTCTCGTCGAGAAGAGGGCGGCACATACTGTTGCGTACGGGTCGACGGAGCACGAGCCGAATGGGGCAGTGACACCCTTCCTTTTATCAGCAGCAGTTTTCTTGGGGGCCATGTCGACGAGAAGATGATCGGAGAAGAGGGTTACGAAAGTTCAGAGTATTCCCTCAAAAGATTAGAAGCAAATGTAAAGAGTTACAATCAGGTAAACAAGGGTTATTTATAGCCTAAAAAAAGAATCCTAACATTCATCTTAAGTTGCGCATGAAAAATTGTAACCGTTTGCAACAGATTGCACGAGATAGGCGCAACTTGACTCAGTAATTATTATAATTCAAAGTATTTCAAAGTTTTGTAAAATTTCAAAATTCAAAAAGTTTGAAGGGGGTCTTGTAGAGCCTAAAAATCAAGTTGCGCCATATTTTTACTACTTAGCAATCAAGTTGCGCCCCAGAAATCAAGTTGCGCCACTGTTTTGAAGCTTAGGGATCAAACTGTGCCACTGATCAGGTTGCACCTTATATCAGACTGCGCCCAATCACATTGTGCCCAAGCCTATATGACGCCTAACAATAATTGCCATCATTACTTGACAGTACTGACAACTGACAGCACGATAAACGAATAAAATCTCTTCGAATCCCGCAAAGCGTGGCGCTCGAGACGATTTAATTGACAACTGTTCTGTGCACCCTACAAGTTGTGCCTAGGGGCAATTTGAACAAAATTTTCTCATACATTCAAAAGCTGTTACGTGCCTATGCACTGAGTTGTGCCTAGGCGCAACCCAATCAGGCGTAGTTTGACTCGTTGACTGAAGCTCGCGCAACCTGATAAAGTTGAGACAACTTACGTTCTAAAGCAGGATGACGTGGCACACATGCCACTAATCTCTCAAAATGTGTCCACTACTCTGCACACGACCATGCACATCTCAATCACATGATGCCATGCGTCTAAATACAGTTAGTACACGATTGTGTAACTGAATAGAAGTTGGCGCAACCCAAAGTGGCGCAGTTCAACCTCGCGTACATCAGAATAACTGCCAAAACAGTTATTTCCAGAATTCTATAAATAGAGTTTTCAATCATTTTTAAAGCATCACAGAGATCAAGAACTCTTACAAAATTGCTGCTGCATTCTCCAGAGGCTCTAGTCTTCAAGTTCACATAGTCTAAGGGATAAAGTGATCGTCTTCTGATCAGATTCCTAAAGTTGTACTTCCCCAAAATTCATTGTACTTTATACGATTCTTTGTAAGTTTGTTATAAACTTTTTGTTTTTGTAAACATAATTGACTAGTTGACTTAGGTTTGACCTAGTTTGACTAGAATGGTTGACCAGAGTTGACCAAGAGTTGACTTTGGCCTAGAATAACCTAGAATCATATAGGATGCATTGTAAACTTCTTTTATTTCATATTAGACACTTTGTAACCTGTGGTTCTCTAAATAGGACTCAATTACTCCGGTTCAGACATCTTTTTTCATCAGCTGTTCAGACTATCAGGCGAGTATATTCTCTGACCGTTTCATACTGGCTTGGAATTATATTCTTGTTATAGACTACTTTACTTGATGCTGTCATGATGTTATCACGGATTAGTACTATATGGATCTTTTTATGAGATGTTATCCCCCTTGGGTGCATCATATACATCATGTTATGTGCTTTTCACGAACATCATGTATTCTTTGGACTCTTATTATTCATGTACACTCATGTGCTCTCATGTACTCTCATGATCTCATGAGCTTCATGTATAAACTTTCATGTATAATAACATTACATGTCTAGATCCTTTTGTATTGATTGGGGTACGGGGGAGTAGAAGTGGTCATGTGAATAATTCTAAAGTAGGTAATCATGTGCAAACTCTGTAGCTTAGTCATGTGCAATTCAAGCCATTTATATAACCATCTTGTGCTCTAAATCACTTAGTCACTTACAGTTTTTACTTACCATATTTTTATTTCAATTTATCAGATATTCCTTTAGTCTTCATGTTCATTTCTTACAGCATTTTATGTATTTTATTCTATAGCTTGCTTTACATTTTCTGTCATGATATGAACAGTGTGAGAGATATGTATTCGTTCCTGTCCTGATTGGACCTGTTGAAAATATTACAGAGGATAATGAGGAGTTTTGCCCCACATATTATGGCACTGGCTTAGATGACACAGGTGACTTGGACCCCCAGGAGGATCCAACAGTTGCTGAGGATTTGCCTATTGTCTATATTAGACTGCTAGACTAGTTATCTTATTTTAGTTGTTTTGCCTTGATGTATTTCAGATATTTGGATTTTGGTGTTGTTTAAACACCCAGACTTATTTCTTTTTGTTTGTAGTTCTCTGTTGAGATTATCTATCTTATCTTTCTATTTCCATCTTGGACATTATGATTGAGTTGTACCTTCTGTGTTGTCCTCCTTTTGGAGAGTATATTATTGTACAGGTATAGTTATATATTGTTAGATGTTGTGATCTAGGATAGCATTCTACCGTCGATACTGCGACGTAGGCTGGACGTACCCACTTCTCGTGCCCCTATACTGGTGCGGGTTGTGACACATTTTTAGTGGTGGCCCATGCAAGTCCAGTAGAGAGTCGTAACTAGTACGATTTCATAGTGGTACTCGAACTAGAGTATCACTACAACATGCAGTAGATATAGGATATAAGTCTTAAGGTACTCAATCACATTAGGAAAAACTCTTATCTAAGTCCTGCCATCTAATTCTTGATGCTAATTGCCTTCTTTTATCTCTATTCCCGTATTTGCTTTATTTGATTCGGGTGCTTCCCATAGTTTTGTGTCTGTATCGTTTGCTATTAGACATCATCTTTCTTCTAAACCGTTGCCTAGGACTTGCAAGATCACGACTGGGGGTGGTATCATCCTCGTTAGTAATATTTGTAAGGATCGGAGAGTAGTTTTGCGAGGCCGAGAACTGAATGTGAGTCTACTCGTAATGTCATTACCAAACTAGGATATACTACTCGGGATGAATTGGTTGAGCATGCACCATGCCAGTATAGATTATCGCGGTGGCAGAGTTCTTTTCCATTCGCCAGGAGAGCCAGAGTTCGAGTTCGCCAAACGGGAGACGGAGCAGAGCAACGGAGTTTTCTACGGAGTCTCAGTAGGGGAGCAGAGCATGCCACATCCATTGATAGATGAGTTCATGGATGTATTTTCGGACGAGTTGCCAGGGTTATCTCCGAATAGAGATGTGGAGTTCTCTATAGATTTGGTGCCCGATATAGAGCCGATATTTCAGCACGTCTATATAGTGAACAACAACGAGCTGGTGGAGTTGAAGAAGTAGGTGGATGAGTTGCAGGACAAAGCTTTCATCCGATCGAGTTCTTTACCGTGGGGTACACCGGTACTCTTTGTACCGATGAAGGATGGGTTAGTACGAATATGTATCGACTACAGGGCTCTCAACAGCCTCACGATCAAGAACAAGTAACCACGACCGAGGATCGATGATCTATTCGATCAGTTAAACGGAGCGAGGGTATTTTCCAAAATTGATCTGAGGTCAGGTTACCATCAAGTGAAGGTGAAGAAGGAGGACATTCCAAAGACAACATTTAGGACAAGGTATGGCCAGTTTGAGTTCATGATGATGCCGTTTGGGTTAACTAACGTCCCAACAGTATTCATGATCCTGATGAACAAGGTGTTCCACCAGTACTTGGACAAGTTCGTGGTGGTGTTCATCGATGAAATCTTGGTGTACTTGAAAACCCCAGAGGAGCATGAGGAGCACTTGAGAGTGGTTCTGGAGATTGTCAGGAGGGAGGAGCTTATGGCAAGCTCTCGAAGTGTGAGTTCTTCCTGGATCGAGTTAATTTTCTAGGTCATGTTGTGATCGGGAATGGGATCTCAGTCGACCCGAGGAAGATCACGGCAGTTGAGGCATGGACAGCACCGAGTTCAGTTGTGGAGATCGGGAGCTTTCTAGGATTAGCAGGCTATTACAGGAGGTTTGTTCAGGATTTTTTTCGGGTTGCAGAGCCGTTGACCAGGCTGACCCAGAAGGACACAAAGTTTGTTTGGATAGAGGACGTGTCACGACCCGCACCCTAGAGTAAGGGCACGAGACGTGAATACGTCCAGCCTACACCGCAGTGTCGGCGGTAGAACGCTGTCCTAGGTCACAACATCTAACAGTATACATCTAAACAGTTTATACTCCCCGAATGGGGGTGACATAGCAATAATAAACTCAATCACAACTGAGGAAGAGATAGCACGATATGAACAGAACTCAAGGAAATGAAATAGATAAAACAGTAGTCTAAGATAATCCCAGTAATACAAGGTCTCAGATAAAGGAATATATACAACTGATCTCCAAATAAAGAGTCTAACTAGAACATGTTCCAACTACATAAAGATAATAGCCTAACTATCTAGTCTAGGCAGTCGGGGGAAAGTCCTCAGCTACTGCTGGATCCTCCTGAGGGTCCAGCTCACATGTGTCATCTAGGGCTGCCCCGTAGTAGGTGTCCAGGCAGTCCTCCTCCTCGTCCTCTGTAATATTTCAACAGGTCCAGTCAGGACAGGAGCGAGCACAGTACATCTCAACAAATCATAGCAGGTTAGAAAATATAAACATGCAGTAGAGTAAAATACAGGATCTGAAGAAATACAGTATGTAAACAAGAGAGAGAACTGTAACATAAATATCTACTATAAATAGAGAGCTAACAGTGGCTAGTGAGTCAGAGTACGAGATAGCACATGTGAACAGGACAGATTTGTACAGGATGTCGAGGTGCACAGGAATCTACACTACAATGGAATTGTTCACACGACTACTAGCACTCCCCCGTATCCCCAATCAATACACAAGGATCTAAACAGGTTATGTTATTGCACAGGATATCTCATGGGGGCCCATATAGGGTGCATATGATAGTATACATGGGAGCTCCGTGAACATGAGAGTACAAGATTCACAGGAGTGCACATATAATGAAAGCACAGGAGTACACGATGAAAGTGAAACGCACATGACACAATGTACCCGATGCTCCCGAGGGGAATAACATCGCATGAGAAGATCCATATAGTTCTAATCTATGATAATGTCGTGACAGCATCAAGTATAGTAATCTAAAGCAGGAATATAATTCTAAGCAGGATATGAAATGATCAGAGAATGTACTCGCCTGTAACTAAGTGTCCAGAATGAAACGTACTGTCCAAGGAGTGGTGTCTGGCTCCTAATCAGAACAGCACAAGTCACAACAAGTCCAGAATAGTGAAATGGAGTCCTACTATGCATTCTACATGATTCTAGGTCAATCTAGGCCAAAGTCAACTCTTGGTCAACTCTGGTCAACCCTAGAAGTCAAACTAGGTCAATCTAGTCTAGTTGAGTCTAAACTAGGCTATTCCAATCTATACTAGCTAGCACCATGCCTAACAAGGCTAAGCAAGCCTATACTAGTTATATCACAATAGCTTAGCTAAAATCTAGAATATCTTAACAAGTCACAATTTCACTATACACCCAATATTAACACCACAATATACACTACAAAATCTAGACTAAAAGTGAAACCTACCACATTAGCTAACAAGGAAAGCATAGATATCTATATATATGCACTCACACAAATTCATACAAATTCACATATACCTAATGTGTATCCTAACAACATAGCCTACAACAATACTTAAAAAAATAGAGAAAGAGAGAGAGCTAGTGTGTGAGTGTGGTAATGTGTGTAATAGGAAAATAGTGAACAAGTGAGCAGTGTGTGTCCATGTGATTACAACATGGCAGGAATTACAACAGTGGAGTGAGGTGCCTGTGTCAAGTGTAATCTGGACTAACCAACAGTCCCAAAACCAACAGTGTACAAGTGTCTATGTGCAGGAAATCAAAGTGTCAACAGGCCATGTTCTCAGGTTACCAACTGGAATTGAAAACTCAGTTAGAAGAAAGGAAATCAATTCATTTCCCTTCAATCTCAATTTAAACAATTAACTTAACAGCTCTTGCAAAATCCAGATTTCAGTTAGGAATATGTATTAAAGGTGATGACAGTAAAATGAAGACAAGGTAAGGAAGCCAATCTCAGGTTTCACCAACTCCAACAGTTCATATATCTCAATTAAAGAGGAATACTGAATTTAGTGTTTGACAGTAATATGTAGACAAGCAAGAATAAAACATGGCCTAATTCAGATTTAACAAAACTAGAAATCAGTCTCAATGGAAGGAAGAGAGGATGGAAAACCATGTATTACTCTAATCTCAGTTTTAGATTGAACCCCCAACAGTTCCAGATTGTAATTACCAGATTAACATAGCAGCATTGAAAACAAAAGTTGACAGTGAATGAAAGCAATGAAGAACTTATTGGAATCAAAATCAATTGAAGATCATTAACAGTGGACTGGTAAATATCAGTTTATGATACCTTATGAAACATTTACCCATTTAACAACCCACCTTTATCAAATCAACACCAAATTTAACCATGGCAAGCTAATGCATATAGGGAACATAATTAGAGTCTAAACTCAACAATTAACATCAATACTAGGGATTAAAATCATTAAACACTATCAATTAGAAACTGAGAAAAACGACAGGTAAACAGTTGACAGTTCAGAACATTGGTTTTTAGTGAGAATCAATTAGCAAACTAATGAATCATGAATCTAAAGCTTGGAAATGTAAACACCCCTCGTGCACAACCCCACACATCATCTCGTGTCACCCATAGGCCGACACGACGTGTCCACAGCAAGAAAACACAGAGTGATACACATACATTGTACTGTCTCGTGCACACGTGCACTTGTGTCGTGTGCACGACACAGGACACGAACAGATCTCGTGGTCACCCTCATAGGTATCCCACCTATAGGCTACCTCATAGGCCCACTGGCCAGTGTCCACGATGTGTCAGGGTCGGACACGAGACCCGTGTCAGTGGGGAAAACCCACAGTGCACTGCCTACAGGCAAATCCCCGTGTGGGATTAATATCTCTCTCGACACGACTCGGGGACACGTGAGACTTGACACATGGCGTGTCAGTCCGTGCCCCTAGCCTCGTGTCGAGTTTCGTGTCCAAACGATGCATGTCGTGTCCGCTACAGGGCCCGATAGGCAGGGGATCCCTGTAGCAGCGCGCGACCGTGTGCGCGCGCGTGTCCACATCATCAAAACGACACACCACGACACGAAATTGAAAACACGTGTAGGCAACTCTAGAGGGGGGTGAATAGAGTTTGTGTCAATAATCACCAAATAAAAATTAACTCTATATCACCTCGACAAAAACAACTATCAAGATAGTAAATAAATCAGAAATAAATGCGGAAGTAAATAAAGATCAGAAGAGCATTCGCAGACACAGCAGTTTTAACCTGGTTTCCCTCGTGGAGGACTAGTCCAGGCCTGAGAACTCTAGCTCAGGATTCAATCCACTATTTGTGAAATAGTAGTTTATAACTCGTGCCTTTTCTTCAGAAGAGCACGTCAACTTCTTACAGAGGATCGCAGTGGCGATTTGCTTGGATTTTTCCAAGCGACTTGGAATTGTCCAAGTGACTTTTCTTTTCAACTCTTGCACAAAAACTTCTAGCTGAATCGCACTTGAGCACCTTGGGGCTTAGGAAGTTTTGTGGCTAGTAGATTGGAAGAGTAAGGCTCTTGACTATATAGGCTATGTAAGAGAAGAAGAATAGAAGAGTGGATGGTTTCAAATGAGAGAAACCAAGGCCTATTTATAGGGTTCGGGACAAGCAGAATTCGGCCAGAATTCGGTATGGATAATTCAAATTTTTGGCCGTTGGACAGCTTGTAGCAAGCAGGCCCTAAAAATCAGGGTGCTGGAAATCAGGGGACAGAGTTCGGCCCGAACTCTGTGTGGAGGCAGAGTTCGGCCCGAACTCTGTCTCCAGAAGACAGAATTGGTCCATTGGGCTTTTGGGCTTTGTGGAGCTTGGGCTTGGTTCAGGAATTGGTCTGTTTGAATGGTAGAGCTTGGAGAGATATGTCTAGGGGTTGAGATGACTCAGTGCGACTCAAAGTACACATTCTCCTAGACTCAATAAATTGAAGATTACAGACATGGAACAAACAGAAAAACCAAGGATAGGTCGTTAGGCGGTTCGGAGAAATCCCTTTATATAACGCCGTCTTTGGTCCAACATTAATTCTTTATTGCCTATGTCCTGTTTGATCATGTTAGATCATGCTTACTGCATGTCTATAAATACATGTTAGGCCAGCAAAATATGTTGCAGTACGATACAAGCATAGCAATACAATATAGGACATTGCTAAGTTTAAGTAACAACATGATAGCATGTTAGGCCAACAAAATATGTTGCAGTACGATACAAGCATAGCAGTATAATATAGGACAATTAGGACAATGCTAAGTTTAAGTAGCAACATGATAGTGAGTATATGAATATTAGTGACATCATTATGTTAAACTTAACTGATTAGCCATATTCAAAAACACAATGTAATCATTGGGCCAACAGAAATCTATGACACGAAGACATTAATCAATAAACAAGAGCAAAAGCCTAATTCCTATTAAAAAACAATGGGTTATCTCGATCGACAGGCCCTCTGTGGCATTATGTCGAACACCTAACCAGTGTACTGATACGTATCCAGAACGAACACGAATCATCCGACACTGGACACGAAACCTATCCAAACCTTAGGGGGACTCTTAGGGCTTCCTATACATGAAGACAAATCGAAAATCCATTAAGAGTTGAAGAAATTACCTCTTGTTGAACTTTCAATGGAAAAGTCTCCTTGCTAGCTCCTTGTTTGGTATCCCAATCACTTCTAATCAATTCCAAACTGAACCAAAACATTCATAACAGCAAGAAGGACAGATTTAGAAACTAATGCAACTAATTTGGGGATTTTAGGACCTATAAATGATTTATAATGAATTTATTAAGATAAGAACTCACCTCCTTGAAAATAGGGCTCTTCCTAAAGAAAAGAGGCAACCCTAGATTTGGGAGGGGTTTTATATGGTAGGAATCCCTATGTTGATAGTGTGGCCGGCCACTAGGGCTTGGGGTTAGGGTTTAGTCAAATGGTTGGGCCTTGGGCCAAGCTACAAAGCTAAATGTAGATTAACTTAAACAAGGTTCTAAAACCATAAGTCATGACTTATGACTTCTATTCCTATTGCTAAAATGACTTAAACCAAGTGCTAGGCTAGGTTAGACTAGAGTCACTTGACCTAACCATGGCCCACTAACTAGGGTTAGCTTCTAGGTAGGTCTACAAAGTCAACACTAGTCAAAAGTCAACCTAGTCAAACAATTTCAAATAAATTCCTAAAAATTCCCATAAATTCTAATTAATTCTAATAAATTTTAAAATACCCCAAAATGACAAAAATACCCTCACACTAGAAATGTGGTAGTGACAAATCTACCCTCCTTAAAAGAATTTTGTCTTCGAAATTGAAAGGCGAAATGCAACTGATGAGAAGGATAGAAAGTATACCTCAAGGTCCAAAAAGATAGGGGTACCGCTCGCGCATCTCATCCTCCCGCTCCCAGGTAGACTCTTCTGGAGAATGATGCCTCCATGCGACGCGTACCAAGGGTATCACCTGGTTCCTCAGGACCTTCTCTCGTCGATCCAGAATCTCCACAGGCTGCTCTGGATAGCTGAGAGAATGACCCACCTCAATCTCCGAATGATCGAGCACATGGCTAGGGTCAGCCACGTACCGTCTCAACTGCAATACATGGAATACGTTGTGGACCCCCACAAGTGCAGGCGACAAGTCTAGCCTGTAAGCCACATCACCGACTCTCCCGCTGATAACAAAAGGGCCGATGAAGCGCGGGCTAAGCTTTCCGCCTCCACCAAAACGTATCGTACTACGAGTCGGAGATATCCTCAAGAAAACCTGGTCTCCGACCTAATCACAAGCAAGGTCTCAATTAATTATAATAAATAAACATGATCAAAATCACAAATAACAACCTAAATCTAATCCTACTCTAATCTGTACCTCAAACTCCAAGGGTTTCCGGTGGCTATCGGCCTAGTGCCGATGTCTGTCCTATGCCACGCGAAGTCTGTCCCTGATGAGCTTCACCTTCTCGGCCGCATCCACAATCATCTCTGGCCCCAGCAAAGCTCGCTCACCAACATCATCCCAGGATAAGGGTGTACGGTACCTATGCCCGTACAGAGCCTCGAAAGGTAACATCTCGATGCTGGCCTGGAAACTATTATTATAGGCAAACTCCACCAAATGAAGATGATCCTCCCAAGAACCTCCAAAGTCCAGAACGCACGTCCGCAGCATATCCTCAAGGGTCTGAATAGTCCGCTCTGACTGTCCGTCCGTCTGGGGGTGGTATGCAGTACTGAACTTGAGCTGAGTGCCCAAGCTGGTCTGCAGACTCCTCCAAAAATGGGAAGTAAAACGGTTATCCCGATCTGAGACGATGCTGACCGGAACTCCGTGGATCCTGACTATCTGCCGCATATACATCTCCGCCAGCCTCTCTGTAGACGTACCCACCTTAAATGGCAAGAAGTGGGCCAATTTGGTCAACCTGTCCACGATGACCCAAATCGCGTCTTTCCCTCCTGGAGTACGCGGCAATCCTGATACGAAGTCCATCGTGATATGCTTCTATTTCCACTCGGGAATGGGCAGCGGCTACAACAATCTACCGGGCCTCTGCCTCTCTGCCTTGACCTGCTGACAGACCAAGCACCTAGCTACGAAGTGGGACACCTCCCGCTTCATTCCTGACCACCATACATGCTCCCACAGATCTCAGTACATCTTGTTGGCACCCGGGTGAATAGAGTACTGAGATCTGTGGGCCTCCTGTATAATCTGCTCTCTGAGCTCCCCGCCGGGCACACATAACCTAGCACCGTGCCTCAGGGCACCATCCTCTGCAAGTGAAAACTCAGGATCCTCCACTCCTATACTGATCTGCTCTCTGATACTCTGCAAAGCCATATCCTCGAACTGGGCCGCCTTCATCCTGTCCACCAAGTCTGACTGAATCTGCATCCCCCATAGCTGCATCTGCACTCCCGGCACGATCACCTCAATCCCAAGGCTCTCCAAGTCGGCAAGCAAATGCCGATCTATGGTCAAACACATGGCTGTCGGATACCTACTCAAGGTATCGGCAACCACGTTGGCCTTCCCTGGGTGATACTGCAGTATAATATCGAAGTCCTTTATCAACTCCAACCATCTGCGCTGTCTCATGTTCAACTCCTTCTGAGTGAACACATACTTAAGGCTCTTGTGATCTGTGAAGATCTCCACCCTCTCACCATATAGATAATGCTTCCACAGCTTCAAAGTAAAAATCACTGCTGCCAGCTCCAGGTCGTAGGTAGGATAATTCTTCTCATGGGGACGTAACTGCCTGGAAGCATAGGCAATCACCTTCCCGTGCTGCTACAATACACAACCCAGCCCCTTTCCTGAAGCATCACTATAAATAGTGAATCCACCTGATCCTGAAGGCAATGTCAGAATCGGAGCTGTCGTCAGCCGCTTCTTCAACTCATCAAAAGCTGCCTAACACTCCTCTGACCAAACATACTCAGCATCCTTTCGGGTCAACCGTGTCAACGGCTCTGCGATCCGGAAGAAATCCAGCACAAATCTCCGATAATATTCTGCCAGCCCCAGGAAGCTCCTGATCTCTGCAACTGAAGTCGGCACTGTCCATGCCTCGACTGCTACAATCTTCTTGGGGTCAACTGAGATACCATCTCCAGTCACCACATGCCCTAAGAAATCCACCCGGTCTAGGAAGAACTCACATTTGGAGAGCTTTCCGTAAAGCTGCTCCTTCCTGAGAATCTCCAGTACTATCCTCAAATGCTCCTCGTGCTCCTCCTCAGTCTTAGAATATATCAAGATATCATCAATAAATACTACTACAAACTGATCCAGATACTGATGGAACACCTTGTTCATAAGGTTCATAAACACTGCGGGTGCATTGGTTAGCCCAAACGGCATAACCAAAAACTCGAACTGTCCATACCGTGTCCTGAAAGCGGTCTTGGGAATATCCTCTCCCTTCACCTTCACCTGGTGATATCTCGACCTCAGATCAATCTTGGAAAATACCCGAGCTCCACTCAACTGGTCAAATAGATCGTCGATCCGCGGCAGTGGGTATTTGTTCTTGATCGTGAGGTTGTTGAGTGCCCTATAGTCAATACACATGCGTACTGACCCATCCTTCTTCGGCACGAACAACACTGGTGCACCCCATGGCGACAAACTCGAGCGGATGAAGCCCTTGTCCTGTAGCTCATCCACTTGCTTCTTCAGCTCCACCAGCTCGCTGTTGTTCACCCGATAGACATGCTGAGAGATGGGCTCCGCTCCTGGAACCAAGTCTATCGAGAACTCAATGTCCCTGTCTGGTGGCAGTCCTGGCAACTCCTCCGAGAAAACATCCATATACTCTGCTATCAAGGGGTGTGGAATCGTCTGCTCCTCGACCGAGACTCCACAGAAGACTCCACTGCTCTGCTCTGCCTGACGTCTGGAGTACTCGAACTCTGGCTCCCCCGGCGCTCTGAATAGAACTCTACCCCCTCTGCAATCAATGCTGGCGTGGTGCCTGCTCAACCAATCCATGCCTAGTACTATATCGTAGTTTGGCAATGGCATTACGAGCAGGCTCACCTCCAACTCACGGCCTCCCAAAACTACTCTCCGACCCTTACAAACATCACTCACGAGGATAATACCACCCCCGGTCGTGATCTTGTAAGTCCTAGGCAATGATTCAGCTATGATACCGTGTCTAATCGCAAAAGATACTGAAATAAAGCTATGTGATGCACCGGAATCAAACAATGCAAATGCTGGACTGGAGTTGAGAAGAATCGAACTTGCAATCAGCTCTCCAGTCACCTCCGCATCTCCGACTGCCATGGCGAAAGCTCGCCCCTGCTGGCCTCCCCTGGCCTACTGCTGGTGCTGGACAAACCTTTGCTGCTGAGTCGGCAGTACTGGTCCCCGCTGCTGACCTGCTGGAGCTCTGGCTCCACCTCCCTGAGCTGCTCGTCCCACAGACCTAGGACAATCCCTCATCTGGTGATCTGCTGCTCCGCAGAAAAGGCACTTCCCGAGCCTCTTCCTGTACTCATTCCATTCGTGCCCTGACTTCTTGCAGAAGGCGCAACTGACTGTCTGTCTGGGTGCCTGATGCTGAAACTGCTGCTGATGAGCCGGCCTCTGCTGAATCGGTTGCGGCTGAAACTGCCTCGGCTGCTGGTGCTGAAAATGAGGCCTCTTGGCCTGGCCCCCGCTGCTGCTACTGCCTCCAGCTGGGTCTCTCCCTCTCTTGAGCCTAAGCTCAAGATCATCCTCTGCTAGCAGGGCTCCCGTCATGATCTCCTCAAACGTAGCATCTCTGTTCCTCTTGGTCAGGGACTTGACCTCCTTGACCAGACCCTTTCGGAACCTCTGGGCCTTTGCCGTCTCGCTCAACCCCTCAACAAACCTGCCGAGACGGCCAAACTCTCCCGCATACTCTTCAACTGGGAGGCTCCCCTGGACCAAGCTCTCAAACTGTGTCTCCAAGGCTCTGACTGCTGAATCTGGGAAAAACTTCTTCTTGAAGAAGCCCCTGAACTGCTCCCAAGTCTGCCCTGGTACCCCCACCCTGGGGTTCGACTGATACCAGGTGCGAGCAAGATCTCGCATCCGGCTAGCTGCGGCCTCGACCTGAAGGTCTGCTGGAATCCTGGCCAAGCGGAAGATCTCCTCCATATACTCGATCCACTCGTCGGCATACAGGATCCCCTCTGTCCCCATGAAGTCTCTGGGGCTCATCTTCTGAAACTGCTCGATCCCTGGTGTCCTCTGCTGCTGCACCACTGGTCGAGCTGTGGCTGTCGTGACGGCCAACTCCATGCCTCCGTCCTGCCGAGCCTGCTGTCGGTCCATGAATTACTGGAAATATGCGAACATCTGAGCTGCATCCACATGTCCTGGAGGCGGTGGCAGCAAGAAATGATCCTCTGGAATGACCGGGTCCTGCCTCCGAGCCGGTGGATGCATGTCCCCTGCTGCGACTGCCGAGGTCTCAACACGAGCTAAGGTGGCAAGAGCTGCAGTCCCCTAGCCTCGCCGTGCTGGCTGAGAGGTAGCAGTCCCCTCTATAGCATCCTCATGGACGGCACGCTGCGATCGAGTCTCTACCATCCTGAAGATAGACAAACAAGAGTATCAATTTCTGAGAAAGAAGCGAAATAACAAAGGCGGACAATTATAATTCAAAGGATCAGCTGACAAAAGGATTTAGATGGCAATAAAAGGAATTTTCCTAAAGTGATTGAGTATCTTAAAATTAATGTCCTATATCCTATAGCAGGCTGCAGTGATACTCTAGTTCGAGTACCACTACACTTCTAGTACAGACCTGCTGTCACGCCCCAGAACCAGAATACTGGAGAGCGGGGGCAGACATAGCCAGCTACGTATATGAAATAGAATCCATCTCACTATACGGTCACGGCTGTCTAGATACATGAGGATTTATCTACAAGCCAACAATCTCTTAAGGTCATGAACAAGCCTAGTGTCTCAATCACGAGCAAGTAAGTAAAAGTTACAAGATGTATGATAATTAAATATACAATAATAAGGCGTCCCAAATATTACATATTCAGCTGATCATGAAGCTAGTCGTTACAAAATATTAGGACTAGCAAGAGTTTAGTCATACATGATCAACCCTAGGATCTGTTAATCATGCTTCAGCCCGTAGGCAGACAGTAAGTAAGTGCAATCGAGCTAAACAGGTGCTCGTCGGCTAAACGCCTCAAAAGAATAATTTTTACAATAGAGTAGGAGAGCCAAAAATAACCCACTCGTTGCCAGGATTCCTTCTAGTGTTCACCATCTAGCAGGAAGGTTGGTAGATCCTCGGTAGCTGCTCCGAAATTTGGCCACACAAAACCAGCTGGGTCAGACCCCAGAAAGAGCAAGTGCCACAAAGGAGGCTTCACTTAAGAACTAAAACCCGCAATCAACACAAGATATAAATAAAAGTAAGAACTGGAATAAAGAAAATACACCAGGATGATATACGACGAGATAACCATGGAACTATTCAGATCACCAGGTTACAACCCGTAAACCAAACAAGGACCGGGGTTGTAACCCTTCGTCTGAACAGAGCTTGGAATTCTTACCATTTATCGGTAAAATAAATACAAGCATTCTGGTCGTTCAATGATCTGGAACAGGATCAGGACAGGACTAGACTGGTTAGACTCCGTCCAATCACTTCACGGCCAAGCAAGAATTACGGCTTGATACTTTAACTAACTAGGGTTGTCACAAGCCTAATTACTAACAAGATGCAGCGAGATTATTCTACAGCCACAAGCACTGCAGACCATCAAGGTTCCCCGGGTTAAAATATTAGAGTTGAATTCAGGTGGGTATATCGTCTAGGAAATGAACGTACCCTTAGGTAGCTTGAAGGGTGCAACACATGACAGTGTGCTGGAAATGTGCCCTACTCGACGGCAGGCTACAGATCCCAAGGCGTGCCCAGGTAACGGGATTGCCTGTAGCTGGGAAATCTCTTCATGACTAATGTATTAATCTAGTTATTAGTCCTTAGTTTATTTTAATAGGTACTCCTGACCGTGGTACTCAGGAGTCCCATCCTAGACATGATGCAAGACAGGACTGGTTTATTTATACAAGCACAATCGCCCACGGTGTCCAGGTTATTATACAGGTCATGTCATGTCAGGTAGCCGTCGCAACAGCTTATCAAGGTATAACATGTCAGGTTATCAGGTCAAGTGTACTTGTCAGGAGTGCGCCACGATGGGCCACTATCAGGTCATGCCAGGTTACTCATGTCAGGAGTGCACCACTACGGGTCACTATCGTGTCAGGCTCAGTTATCAATTCCAAACATATCAAGTAAATTTGCGATTATCAAGTTCTTGACAAAAGGCGTAAGGATATAAAATGGGCGTAAAATATCTAATAAAATATCCATATACAGGGCTATAGAAGAGCCAAGCTTAAGGAAAATAAAACCAAATCTGACACGCTAACATAAGGCCAAGTCAGCCAAAGGCCATACGCTCAGTGCAAGCTACGCTCAGGTCAAGCTACGCTCAGGCCAGCGTACGCTCGAGTCATGCGTACGCTTGAGGCCAGCGTACGCCTTGCTCGCTTAAGCTAGCGTACCAAGGCACGCGTACGCTCAAGCTAGCGTACGCATCAGGTCTGCGTACGCTCGAGCTAGCATACCAAAGGGTCCATACACTTCCAATGGGAAGCATACGCAAGGGTCAGCGTACACAAGGGCACGCTCAAGCTACAGGTCAGCTTACGCTCAAGCTAGCATACGCTCAAGACTGCGTACGCTTGAGCTAGCGTACGAAAGGGTCTAGGGCACGCTCACGCTAGCGTACGCAAAAGACACGCGGCCAACAGGCAGCGTATCAAGGCTAGCGTACGCACGCTAAAGAGCAGCGTACCCAAGTTAGCGTACGCTCGCTAAAGAGCGCGCGCAGCTCAGTGGCGTAAGCTAAAAAGCTAGCTCACTGTTCACTGTCTTTTCCAAATGGCAAGAACAGCAAGAACTCTAAAGTTGAATCTAATCTTCAATTGTCCATATCTTAGTCAAAACAAGTCCGAATCCAACTTTCTAAAGGTCAAAATTGGGTAGAATGAAATTCCCACAACATGGAACCATCAAAACTTAAAAACAAGCAAGTTTGATAGATCAAAACCCCAATCTAAAAATAGCAAGACTCTAGATCTACAAGAAATTAAAGCCTCAAAATGGAAAATGACAAGTTCTAATGTGGTTTAGAATCATGAGGAGAAGCTAATGAAACCATCAAAAGGAGTTCTCTTGTGGAAGCAAGTTGCACTTGTCTATGGTATTCTTGGTTGGTGGAGAAGAGTAATGGTGGGGGAAGGAGAAGTAAATGAGAATTATGGAGGAAAGAGAAGGTTGGTGGGGATAATAAAGAGGGGGGGTTGTGGTGGAAATAAAGGAGAAGCATAGGCTAAGGTGTTCCACCCTTGGCCCATGATGAACCAAGCATTGGGCCGGCCGAACCAAGCCAACCCAAACCGAGAGTTAAACCAAGCCGAGAGCTAAACAAGGAATCATGCAATACAGAATAAAATACGTGTACGTATCCCAAAATACGTAATACGAATACAGGCATTACAACTCTACCCACCTTAAAAGAATTCCGTCCTTGGAATTTAATCAAGAGACTAGAGGAGCAATGACAAGCTACATTAATCACATGCAAGCTATAACTAGGCATATAATCACTCATTCAAGCAAGGAATCGAAGGCATGGGACATAAGAAAGACTTTATACCTCACGAGTCAAACAAGTCGGGATATCGTGATCGGATATCATCCTCACGCTCCCACATTGACTCCCCCAAAGAGTGATGACCCCAAGCAACTCGGACTAACTTGATAGTCTTGTTCTTGAGGATCTTCTCTCTCCGGTCCAATATAGACACGGGCCTCTCCTCATACGAAAGGTTGGTACCAACAACCAATTCCGAATGATCCAGGATGTGGCTCGGGTCCGGGATATACCGTCGTAATTGGGACACATGGAACACGTCATGCACCTCGCTTAGCGACGGTGGAAGAGCGAGACGATAGGATACATCTCCTACTCGCTCCAGAATGTCAAACGGTCCTATATACCTAGGACTAAGCTTTCTCCGTACGCCAAAACGAATGACGCCACGGTTAGGCAAAATCCTCAGGAATACATGATCGCCGACCGAAAACTCGAGAGGACGTCGATGAGAATCGGCCCAATGACGCTGGCGATCTTGGGCAACTCGAAGATAATCTCTGACTCGCCTGACCACTTCAACTGTCTGGGCAATCATTTCTGGACCGAGCATCTGTCTCTCTCCAACATCATCCCAGGCTAGCAGGAATCTGTACTTCCTACCATACAGTGCCTCAAACGGTGCCATCCGAATACTGGCCTGGAAACTGTTATTGTACGAGAATTCCACCAGGTGCAAGTGATCTTCCCATGAACCACCGAAGTCAAGTGTGCAAGACCGCAACATGTCTTCAAGAGTCTGGATCGTGCGCTCCGACTGGCCATCTGTCTGCGGGTGATATGCTGAACTGAACTGGAAATGAGTTCCCAAACTCTCTTGCAAGCTACGCCAAAAGTGCGACGTAAATCTTGAATCTCGGTCCGAGGTGATTCTGACTGGCACACCGTGCAATCTGACAATCTGCCTGAGGTACATCTCTGCTAACTGAGCTGTCGACTGACCAACTCTGAATGGAAGAAAGTGAGCCACCTTCGTGAGCCTGTCAACTATAACCCAGATAGCATCTTTACCAGCTGGGGATCTAGGTAGTCCAGTCACAAAATCTATGGTCACATGCTCCCACTTCCATTTTGGAATCGGTAAGGGCTGAAGAAGTCCAGCCGGTCTCTGATGTTCGGCTTTAACTTGTTGGCAAACCAAACACTGAGAGACAAACCGAGCTATCTCCCGCTTCATGCCATTCTACCAGAAATGCTGCCGGATATCACGGTACATCTTCGTACTGCCGGGATGGATGGAATACTGCGAACTGTGAGCTTCTGACATGATCTCCTGCCGGATATCTCCGCTGGGTACACAAAGACGCTTACCATGTCGAAGTGTACCATCCTCAAGAATGCATAACTCTGATCTTCGTCCTGCCTCACACTCTGCTCTGAGTCGCTGAAGCTTGGAATCTGCCGACTGCACCATCCGGATCCTCTCGACTATAGTGGACTGAACTTGTATGCTGGCCATCAATGCCACACTGGAAGGGAGAACAACTTCTATACCCATCTTCTGAAGATCGACTATCAATTCTGGCTGCGCTGTTAGGAAATAAGCTCCGGCTCTCCTGCTCAACGCATCCGCAACAACATTGGCCTTCCCAGGATGATACTGCAGGTTGACATCATAATCCACAAGAAGCTCCAGCCACCTTCTCTGACGCATGTTAAGATCCTTCTGGGTGAAAACATACCTCAGGCTCTTGTGGTCGGTGAAAATCTCTACCCTGTCTCCATACAAGTAGTGCCTCTACAACTTAAGTGCAAACACCACTGCTGCCAGCTCCAAGTCATGGGTTGGGTAATTCCTCTCATGATCACGAAGTTGTCGTGACGCATAAGCTATTACCTTCCCATGCTGCATCAGAACACACCCTAGGCCTCTACCTGAAGCATCACAATACACTGAGAATCCTTCGGTCCCATCTGGAAGCGTAAGAATAGGAGCTGTTATCAGGCCTCGCTTCAACTGCTCAAAAGAACTCTGACACTCTGCTGTCCAAGCAAACTGTGCATCCTTGCGGGTCAACTGCGTCAATGGTGCTGAAATTCGAGCAAAATCTGAAACAAACTGCCGGTAGTAGCCGGCCAATCCAAGAAAACTACGAACCTCTGCAACTGTACTGGGCACTGGCCATGACTCAATAGCCATAATCTTCTGGGGATCCACTTCTACTCCTCCTCGAGTGATGATATGACCCAAGTACGAAATACGATCGAGCCAGAACTCGCATTTACTGAACTTGGCATATAACTGGTGCTCTCTGAGGATCTAAAGAACTATACGGAGATGCTGCTCATGCTCTGCCTCACTCTTGCTGTAGACCAGGATGTCATCCAAGAACACGATCACAAACTGATCCAAGTAAGGCATGAAGATACGATTTATAAGGTCTATGAATACTGCCGGCACATTGGTTGCTCCAAAAGGCATAACAAGGAACTCCCAATGCCCATATCTCGATCTAAAAGCTGTCTTCGGGATGTCCTGCTCTCTGACTCTGATCTGGTGATATCCTGAGCGCAAGTCAATCTTCGAGAATACTGATGCCCCCTTGAGTTGATCAAATAAGTCATCTATCCTCGGGAGAGGGTATCTGTTCTTGATTGTCACTGAGTTCAAGGTACGATAATCAACACATAACCTGGACGTACCATCCTTCTTTTTCACAAGAAGCATGGGGGCTCCCCAAGGCGATCCACTAGCACGAATGAATCCCTTGGTTCTAAGCTCTTCAATCATCTTGTACAAAATCTCCAACTCTGAAGGCGCCATCCTGTAGACTCTCTCTGACACTGGGGCTGTCCCGGGAATCAAGTCTATAGTGAACTCGATCTCCCGCTCCAGAGGCATACCTGGAAGTTCTTCTGGGAAAACATCTGGAAACTCCTCGACTATCCTGGGCAACTGAACTGCTGCTACTGCCATCCGCAATACTGGAGGAGATGACTCAACTTCGCCTCGAGAGAAAAAAAACTCCGGCTCGCCTGGAATGCTAAAAACAACCCTGCCAATGTGGCAGTCTATCCTAGCATACTGGTTCCTCAACCAATCTATCCCTAGGACCATATCATAATCGACCATCGGAAACTCTATCAATCTAGCGGGGAATTCTCTACCGCTAACTATGACCCGACACGAGGAAAACACTCTATCTACTCCCACAAGTCCGTTACCAGTAAGTATATTAAGCCTTACTGATAATGACTCGGGCTCCAATCCTACCCGTGTCGCGAATCGTGCAGACATAAATGAATGCGATGCACCAGAATCAAATAAAGCTGAAGCTGGAAAGGAGTTGACGAGAATAGTACCTGCCACTACCTCTCCTGGTGCCAATCCTTCCTCTGCGATCATTACCATAGCCTGACCGTGCCCTCGGGGTGCTGGTCCCCTCTGCTGAAATCCTCGCTGCCTGCTCTGACTCTGGGCTTGGACTTGTGCATACTGCTGGGGGTTCTGCTGCTGGAATACTTGGGTCTGAGGCGGCAAGGGCCTCGACAATGGATACTGCTGCTGCTGGACCGGAGCTGGTCCTCTCACCGAAGAGCTAGAAAGGTTGGACGATGATGAACCACCCCTATTCGGGCAGGATCCAACCCTATGGTCTGGTGCTCCACAAGCCAGACACAATCCCTGCGCCCTACGGCACTCTGCCACCACATGGCCTGGCTTTCCACAATGAGAACATCCCACTACGGAAGACTGCTTCTGCTTCTGCTGCTGAGGGTGCGTCGGAGTTGAATGCTGAACCGACGTTACTGAGGCCGCTCGCCTCGGAGCTCCAATAGTCAAAGCCCTGGCTGCCGGGGCTGGTGCTGAAGACTGATTCATCTGACCGTGAGATCTCTTCCGACCTCCGACCCTATCCACAATCCTCTGGGAGGTATACTCATGCCTCCGGGCTGCTCTCAAGACTGCATCAAAAGTCTGATGCTCAAACTGCTCAACTGCCAACAAGATCTCCAGGTGAAGTCCCTGCTGGAACCGCTGGGCTCTATCATACTCGGTTGCCACCAGGGTGGGAGCAAACCGACTGAGTCTGGAAAACTCGGCCGCATATCCGTCGACCGTTCTGCCTCCTTGCTTCAGATTGGTAAACCTCGTCTGCAGATCATACCGAGCCATGGCATCGAAATACTTGGTCTGGAATCTCTCCCTGAACACTGCCCAAGCAATAGGTACTGCTAATCCAACGGCCTGCGCTGCCCACCAGCTGCGGGCAAGATCTAACAACTGCAGGCGCACAACGGCCACCTTCTCGGCTTCTGGAGTCCTGGCTGCTTCTAGAATCACCCCTGTATCCTGAAGCCATGCATCTGCTGCGATAGCATCTTCACTACCGTCGAAGAATGGAGGGTTCAAGCGCTTGAAGCTGTTGGCCGCGCTGTTCCCTGGATGACCACCTCTAGTCAAAGCATCCGCCACTGCCTGTTGCAATGCATCTCCACGACGATCTTGAGAAGCTATCAAGGTCCTGACGAGACCTACCATAGTGCCATCATCAAGCTCGGCAGGCTGAACTGGCTGGACTGGTGGTTCTCCGTCAGAGGGCACGACTCTGGAGGCTACTCCGGAATGCTGGACTTGATCTCCAGGTTGTTGCTGGTCCGCGGGAGGTGCTCCGCCTTGCTGGTCGGCAGGTCCACAAACAATGCCGCTGAAGAAGATGACATAGGGAACAATAAGGAAGGACCAGGACAGATCAATGATACAAGCATATGATCAGGACAAGAATCCAGGGATTCAGAAGATACGAGCAGAGATCAAGGACGAATACTGATTGAGACATCTATTCGGTAAACCCTCACATATCTTGATTTACAAGACCTGCATGGGCCACCACTTAAACCATGTCACGCCCCAGAACCAGAATACTGGAGAGCGGGGGCAGACATAGCCAGCTACGTATATGAAATGGAATCTATCTCACTATACGGTCATGGCTGTCTAGATACATGAGGGTTTATCTACAAGCCAATAATCTCTTAAGGTCATGAACAAGCCTAGTGTCTCAATCACGAGCAAGTAAGTAAAAGTTACAAGATGTATGATCATTAAATATACAATAATAAGGCATCTGAAATATTACATATTCAGCTGATCATGAAGCTAGTCGTTACAAAATGTTAGGACTAGCAAGAGTTTAGTCATACATGATCAACCCTAGGATCTGTTAATCATGCTTCAGCCCGTAGGCAGACAGTAAGTAACTGCAATCGAGCTAAACAGGTGCTCGTCGGCTAAACGCCTCAAAAGAATAATTTTTACAATAGAGTAGGAGAGCCAAAAATAACCCACTCGTTGCCAGGATTCCTTCTAGTGTTCACCATCTGGCAGGAAGGTTGGTAGATCCTCGGTAGCTGCTCCAAAATCTGGCCACACAAAACCAACTGGGTCAGACCCCAGAAAGAGCAAGTGCCACAAATGAGGCTTCACTTAAGAACTAAAACCCGCAATCAGCACAAGATATAAATAAAAGTAAGAATTGGAATAAAAAAATACACCAGGATGATATACGACGAGATAACCATGGAACTATTCAGATAACCAGGTTACAACCCGTAAACCAAACAAGGACCGGGGTTGTAACCCTTCGTCTGAACAGAGCTTGGAATTCTCACCATTTATCGGTAAAATAAATACAAGCATTCTGGTCGTTCAATGATCTGGAACAGGATCAGGGCAGGACTAGACTGGTTAGACTCCGTCCAATCACTTCACGGCCAAGCAAGAATTACGGCTTGATACTTTAACTAACTAGGGTTGTCACAAGCCTAATTACTAACAAGATGCAGCGAGATTATTCCACAGCCACAAGCCCTACAGACCATCCAGGTTCCCCGGGTTAAAAGATTAGAGTTGAATTCAGGTGGGTACATCGTCCAGGAAACGAATGTACCCTTAGGTAGCTTGAAGGGTGCAACACATGACAGTGTGCAGGAAATGTGCCCTACTCGACGGCAGGCTACAGATCCCAAGGGGTACCTAGGTAACGGGATTGCCTGTAGCTGGGAAATCTCTTCATGACTAATGTATTAATCTAGTTATTAGTCCTTAGTTTATTTCAATAGGTACTCCTGACCGTGGTACTCAGGAGTCCCATCCTAGACATGATGCAAGACAGGACTGGTCTATTTATACAAGCACAATCGCCCACGGTGTCCAGGTTATTATACAGGTCATGTCATGTCAGGTAGCCTTCGCAATAGCTTATCAAGGTATAACATGTCAGGTTATCAGGTCAAGTGTACTTGTCAGGAGTGTGCCACGACGGGCCACTATCAGGTCATGCCAGGTTACTCATGTCAGGAGTGCACCACTACGGGTCACTATCGTGTCAGGCTCAGTTATCAATTCCAAACATATCAAGTAAATTTGCGATTATCAAGTTCATGACAAAAGACGTAAGGATATAAAATGGGCGTAAAATATCTAATAAAATATCCATATACAGGGCTATAGAAGAGCCAAGCTTAAGGAAAATAAAACCAAATCTGACACGCTGACATAAGGCCAAGTCAGCCAAAGGCCATACGCTCAGTGCAAGCTACGCTCAGGTCAAGCTACGCTCAGGCCAGCGTACGCTCGAGTCATGCGTACGCTTGAGGCCAGCGTACGCCTTGCTCGCTTAAGCTAGCATACCAAGGCACGCGTACGCTCAAGCTAGCATACGCATCAGGTCTGCGTACGCTCGAGCTAGTGTACCAAAGGGTCCATACACTTCCAATGGGAAGCGTAAGCAAGGGTCAGCGTACACAAGGGCACGCTCAAGCTACAGGTCAGCGTACGCTCAAGCTAGCGTACGCTCAAGACTGCGTACGCTTGAGCTAGCGTACGAAAGGGTCTAGGGCACGCTCACGCTAGCGTACGCAAAAGACACGCGGCCAACAGGCAGCGTATCAAGGCTAGCGTACGCACACTAAAGAGCAGCGTACCCAAGTTAGCATACGCTAGCTAAAGAGTGCGCGCAGCTCAGTTGCGTAAGCTAAAAAGCTAGCTCACTATTCACTGTCTTCTCCAAATGGCAAGAACAGCAAGAACTCTAAAGTTGAATCTAAGCTTCAATTGTCCATATCTTAGTCAAAACAAGTCCGAATCCAACTTTCCAAAGGTCAAAATTGGGTAGAATGAAATTTCCACAACATAGAACTATCAAAACTTGAAAACAAGCAAGTTTGATAGATCAAAACCCCAAAAATCCGAAAATAGCAAGACTCTAGATCTACAAGAAATTAAAGCCTCAAAATGGAAAATGACAAGTTCTAATGTGGTTTAGAATCATGAGGAGATGCTAATGAAACCATCAAAAGGAGTTCTCTTGTGGAAGCAAGTTGCACTTGCCTATGGTATTCTTGGTTGGTGGAGAAGTGTAATGGTGGGGGAAGGAGAAGTAAATGAGAATTATGGAGGAGAGAGAAGGTTGGTGGGGATAATAAAGAGGGGGGGTTGTGGTGAAAATGAAGGAGAAGCATAGGCTAAGGTGTTCCACCCTTGGCCCATGATGAACCAAGCATTGGGCCGGCCGAACCAAGCCAACCCAAACCGAGAGTTAAACCAAGCCGAGAGCTAAACAAGGAATCATGCAATACAGAATAAAATACGTATATGTATCCCAAAATACGTAATACGAACACAAGCATTACACCTGCATGGGCCACCACTGGAGTGTCAGATCGCCTTTGATGAGTTGAAGAAGAGGTTGACGATGGCTTCGATTTTGACATTGCCACCAGGATCAGGCGAGTTCACTATCTAGAGTGATGCCTCAGGGAAGGGTCTGGGTTGTGTCTTGTAGCAACATTGGAAGGTGATTACCTATGCTTCCAGGCAGTTACGTCCTCATGAGAAGAACAACCTTAGCTATGATTTAGAGTCGACGACAGTTAGTTTTGCTCTTAAGTTATAGAACCACTATTTATACGGAGAGCGAGTGGAGATCTTCACAGACTACAAGAGCTTGGAGTATGTGTTTACTAAGAAAGAAATCAACATGAGGCAACGAAGATGGTTGGAGCTGATGAAGGACTTCGAGTCAGACTTCATGGAGTTTCGGTGAGCATTGTCTCGGATCGGGATAGTCACTTTAATTCCTATTTCTGGCAGAGTCTGCATACTAGTGTGGGCACTCAGCTCAAGTTTAGTACTGCATACCACCCTCAGATGGACAGACAGTCAGAGAGGACTATTGAGACACTCGAGGACATGCTGCGAACTTGTGTCATGGATTTTGGAGGTTCCTGGGAGGATTATTTCCACTTGGTAGAGTTTGCATACAACAACAATTTCCAGGCCAGCATTGAGATGTCACTGTAGAGCCTAAAAATCAAGTTGCGCCATGTATTTGCTACTCAGCAATCAAGTTGCGCCCCAAAAATTAAGATGTGCCACTGTTATGAAGCTCAGGGATCAAACTGTGCCACTGATCAGGTTGCGCCTTATATCAGACTGCATCCAATCACATTACGCCAAAGCCTACATGGCGTCTGACAATAATTTCCATCATTGCCTGACAGCACTGACAGCTGACAGCACGATAAACAAAGAAAATCTCTTCGAATCCCGCAAAGTATGGCGCTCAAGACGATTTGATTGACAGCTGTTCTGTGCACTCTATAAGTTGTGCCTAGGCACAATCTGAACAAATTCTTCTCATACATTCAAAAGCTGCCACGTGCCTATGTACTGAGTTCGCCTAGGCGCAACCCAATCAAACGTAGTTTGACTCGTTGACTGAAGCTCGCGTAACCTGATAAAGTTGAAACAACTTACGTTCTAAAGCTGGATGACATGGCGCACATACCACTAATCTCTCAAAACGTGTCTACTACTCTGTACACGACCATGGACATCTCTATCATATGATGCCACACGTCTAAATACAGTTAGTACACGATTGTGTAACTGAATGGAAGTTGGCGCAACTTAAGGTTGGCGCAACCCAAAGTAGCACAGTTCAACCTCACGTATACCAGAATAACTGCTAAAACAGTTATTTCCAGAACTCTATAAATAAAGTTTCCAATCATTATCAAAGCATCAGACAGAGATCAAGAGAGTTCTTGTAATAGTGCTACTGCATTCTCTAGAGGTTCTAGTCTTCAAGTTCACATAGTCCAAGCAATAAAGTGATCGTCTTTTGATCAGATTCCTAAAGTTGTACTTCCCTAGAATTTATTGTACTTTGTACGATTCTTTTAAAGTTTGTTATAAACTTTTTGTTAGGTTTTCGAATTTTGAAATGTTACAAAACTTCGAAATACTTTGAATTATGATAATTACCGAATCAAGTTGCGCCTATCTCACAGTTTGTTGCAAGCTGTTACGATTTTTCATGCACAACTTAGGGTGACAGTTAAAATTCTGTCTTTAGGCTATAAATAACCCTTGTTTAACCGATTGTAACTCTTTACATTTACTTTTAATCTTCTGAGAGAATACTTTGAACCCTTGCAACCCTCTTCTCCGACTATTTCTTCGACGACATGGCCCCCAAGAAGGCCGCCACCGACAAAGAAAAGGGTGTCGCCGCCCCTTCGACTCATGCTCCACCGACCCGCGCATCACAGTATGCGCCGCCCTCTTCTCGACGAGAGACAGCAAACCCCGCTCTGGAAGGTGATCAAAGATGAACAAATTAAACTTATAGCAGATGAAATTGACTTGCGCCCCTCTTCTTAGAGTGTTTGGCGCATCACAAACATTGCACCATCCCTTCTTCGGGTGTGGTTGCTTTATTTGAACACAGTTTGGTTTTATAAACCGTGTTGTGCATTCTCTTGTGTAACTCAGTTGTGTTGCACAATCAAAAATATTAGGCAAACAATTTGTGGCGCAACATGTATATAGTGCAACCTGAGATGTTTCACAACTTAAGTTTCACGCAACACAATATATTGCTCAACCCAGGTTGTCACGCAACTTAGAATGTTGTGCAACTTAATTGTTGTGCAACCCAGGATGTGGCACAACTCATGATATTGCACAACCTAAGATGTTGCGCAACTTAATTAATTGGCTCTTAAAAAGGCTGCATACTCTTGTTGCGTCTAACTTTTGTTCATGTATTTCTTTGCACAGTTGATCTCAGAGAAGACCCTAATGCTGAAAGATTTGCTTCAGCTTTTAATGTACCGGAGTACAAGAAGAATTTGTCTCATGTCACATTCCCTCAGTACGATGGTCCTGAAGCACGAAAGACCCTCCTCATAGCCCAAGAGAACCAAACCTTGTTGAGCTTAATAAACGGGGAGCCTCTAGAAAGTCTGGATACTGTGGTCCACAAGAAACCTGTCTTTCTATTTGGGGATGCCATCAAGAAATCTTACCAGCCCAAGACCAAAAAAGAGGAAAGAATATTCAAAAATGAAGATAAAGTCATATACCTCACAGAAATATCGAGGTCTATGGCATTATCTTAATATGCATTTGCAAGCTATCCTAGAAGAATGTCATGGGATCTGACTCCAATCCAGCAGGTAAGAGTCGGCAAAATCTGTTACAGAATGGGCCCGAAATACAAAGACTTCTTTTACAGTAATTTCGAAAAGTACAGTACCTACTTGAGAGGTTTGAAGCCAAGCTGTATTTCTCCTGAGGATTCTTCTCTGCTTCTTCCAGTCAGAATACCAATTTTTGCAAATACATTCACAAGAGCTGAAGGAAGATATCCAGACCGCGACATACGAATGACAGGTCTGTTTAACCCAGATATGAAGCATTGGAGCAGCTTATCTATTTGGATTTTGGATCAATTCAAGGATAGGCTCCTCGACTTGGGTCTCTACGATGCCATCTGGACTACAGTGTACGGCATTCGCCCGAACGCTCATATGTTCTTGGCTCTAGTAGAGAGGTATAACGAAAGCACTGGGACTTTCATGACCTCCAATGGAGAAATGGGATTTGCTCTCCATGAGATGGAATATCTCTTTCACCTTCTAATGGATGATAATCCATACGAAGAGTATGTGCCCACAAATGACGAATTGGATGCTATAGCGGAAGAGAATCCTCAGATGAACGCCATCTTCCAGGAGTTATTATGTCACTACAAAATCTGTTCGCTCTACTACAAAAGTGCCACTGCAGGTACTTGTTATACTACCAAGTGGATGCCATATCTCTTCTTGGGTTATGCATGGGAGGACAAGCCACTTGAAAATCAAGCATGTGCTCTTCGTTTCTTTGAACCCTTCAGTCAGAGCGACATGCTATATTTGATGGAGAAACATAATCATGGAGATGTCAAACTGGATGAGGATTTACATCCATTCAAGGTTGGCGACACCGTTCAAAGTGATCTTAGACAGGGTTACAGATCCATGTCTAAAGATGCCCAGCTAGCGGGCTTTCTCTCTTTATGGTTGCGGTGCTTCATAGTTCCAGGAGCCAGTGCAGTCGACAGATTCCATTGGGGCGTCTTATTTGCTACAGCACGTCTTGTCTTTGGATACAAGATGGATCTCTTATCGGACATGACTTGCCACTTGAACGCAGGATTGCGTTCTTTTGTACAAACCATGCTAAATGACAAAGCGGCGAGGCAAGACTTCCCTCGTACCGAGATGCCGTACACTTATCTATTTGGATGGCTATTGATTCACCATCTTTGTCTGATGAACCCTAATATGGGAAGTCTCGACGGAGATTTTATCAGACGCTACTCCAGTGCTAATTGGCAATATACTGCTCTTTCAGAGTGCAGATTTGCCTAGAATCGTGGATCGGGATGGAGCTTTCAGTGCGTCCAGCCCCCTCCTGGATATGAGAGTATGCCTCCACAGCTGATGGATTTAACTGTAGAATCACTCCGCTTGAGTCCACCTATCTTTTTGTGGCTGCAGACGATCCGTCCCTCTCACTTGGTCTACAGATTCGAAAAAGAGTGATATTTAGAATCGTACTTGCGAAGTCGATTTGCACGGCAGTTCAGATATGATCATCTTTATGTGGGTAACGCCACCACTTGCCTACAGGCTAAGGGTTATCTGATCGATGGGGCTAGGGCTTGGAGCTATTACAATGCTCGGGGTACAAAAGCTTTGTTTTCCATGCCCTATAATCTTCCACAAGGCCCGCGTATGTTATATACATACACAAACTTCTATACTTCAGCCAATACATTTACTGAAAGCTTTCATACTGAACATAGCTTACAAGCAAGAATAGATCAAAATAGGGGAAACACACTGCTCACTCTTTTAGGGATATAGAGGACAAAGATCCTGCAGATCCACCACTAGAAGCTTCCATTCAAAAGAACTATCCCGATGAAGTTCAGGATCCTCTGGACGTATCCTTAAAGTTGTGGAAAGAGAAATCCCCTGCCAAGGGATTGAAGAAAAGAAAAACTAAGGAGACGACGGCCCCTCATCAACTAGATAGTAGGCTTGCCTCTCCAAGGGCTCCGGAGAAAAAGAGAAGGACATCTTTGGTTATAAATGAACCAACGACTACAAGAATGACTCGTTCTCAGTCAAAGAAGATGCTCCTCAGCTCTTCCTCTGGAGAGAAGGAAATCACTCCTTCTATTTAGAAATAGAGAAGAGTCACAGAAGGAGGAACGTCTACCACTCTGATCGATCTGGAGGATGATCGCACCAGAGCTGCTGAGGAGCCGGTTGCATCACCACATAGAGAGGTCAGGAGAAAGTTGGTAGTTGCCGAAGAGGTACCGACTCCAGAAGGTAATATTAAGATTATGATATACCCTAATAATATATACTTTTTTCTGTCAAAGATGTATATTAAATTGATTTCTTTCTTTGCTGTGGCTACTTCAGCGGATGTTCAGCCGTCTACTACCACCTTAGAACCTTCGAGATCAGAAGCTGTGATGGTACGTATTCCTGCCAATATACTTTCTATGGCGGGGATAATGGTTCCATCCCAACTCCTAGGACTCCGGAAGCCACCTCTCCTAAGAAAGATTTACTTTCACAAGATTCTCCAAAGGCTCAAGAACCTACTCATTCTTAAGAGGCGATGGTTGAAGCCTTAGCTGATTGTGACTTTGGTGATGAATCATATGATGATGATTGGAATAACATCACTAAAGAAAAACAAACTTTAGAGGATGTACCATCACCTGAGGAACTCCCAACTGATGAAGATCCCTCAACTGCTAAAGACGAGGAGAATATGGTTATCGATGAAGAACATATCAATCCCAAGATCGATGAATCCATAATCTCTGAGAAACCTGAGATGTCTGGAGTGGCAGCAGAATTAGCAGATCAAACTCTAATGACTCTGCCACTTCAGACTGAATCCAGAGCAGGAAGTAGTCAAGCTACTATGTCTGCAGAGACCCTGTCAAAGCTTCAGCCATAGACAGTCAAACCTTTTGAGACTCCTCATGCTATGCCCAGCTCAGGTAAATTTCTAAGCATGATCTATTTGTCATAGCTCCTTCAGCATTGTATATTGCTAATACAAATGACATATATAATTTGCAGAAGAACCCATAGGGACTGTAGCAGGGGAGGGAAGCTCTTCTCACATCAGCGCTCAAGATGAAGTTCTTCCACCTATTAAAACTGTAAAGACTCTAGCGGAAGTAGTAGCCACCCCAGGAGCCATGGCAACTAACAAGTTCGTGGTGGCTTCCTTTACGAAAGTTTTCTTCACGTCTCTAGAGCCTTTAGTTTATAGAGTGATGGAGAGAGAAGATGTTTATTTTAGTACAATCAGAACTCCCTTTTCATTCTTGATCCGAGGTATCCACAGCCAAGGAGACGAGGCTCATGCTACCTTTTTGGAACACATTTTGGATGACCTGGAAGGCTCAATTAAAGCTTACAAGGAGCTAAAAGGAGGAGATATCGAGCAGCTAGTAAACATAGAATATGAGGCTATGGCTCGAGAAGCAGAGACTAGTAAAGCCAAATTTGAAGCATTTTTGCTAGCTTTTACTAGACAATCCTCTAAATTAGACATTCAAATCGCTGATGCAGCTGTTATTGCTGAGAGTCATAAGACTAAGGCTGTTGATGAAAAGAAGAAAGCTGCTGATCTGGAGGCTAAAATTGTCCAACTTCAAGCAAAACTCAAGACTGTCAAGCAGAACTTAGAACAAGAAAATTAGTTACATCAAGCTGCTATTAATCAAATAGATACTTTGAAGCATCAGAATGAGGAATCTGAACGTCTACAAAATGAAGAACTAGCACGTCAAACTGCTGCTCTGCAACCATTCGATCCTGAATCAGAAAAAGTTGAAGCCAGGCAGCGAGTGCTAGATTCTCGTAATGAAAGAGTCCAAGTTTTGAAGAAACAAATTGTAGAACTTATTACCTATACTTTAGAATAGAATGAGCAAAGCTTGTTGTCTTTTTCATTACAATGTATCTCTTTTTGAAATAGAAATAAAATGAGAAACTTTTTATGTGGTTCCATTACTTGTTGCGTATCTTATTTATAGATATCAGTAATAGAATAGAAAATATATTCAGAGGTACTGGACATGATATACTTTTTGATTAGAAAATAATAATATTTACTATATCTGCTCAGAGGTAATGTGGACGTGGCAGAATATAAAGTTTAGCAATACTATTATTTCAATAGACAACTTTATCAGAGGTACTAGGGACGTGACAAGTTGCTGATGTAGATAATCGAAATTCAGAGACGTGAAGGATGTGAATTCTTTTTATTTACAAGAAAGTAAATAAAAGACAATAAATGCCAAGACTAATGAATGTATGGATGAACAATCAAACTCTTTTTAGGGAGAAGAAATAAATGAATGAACAATCACTTCTTTTGAAGAAGAAAAGTTGCATCGGTTCTCGAAGCTGATCATCTGATCGCACTGTCTATAAATAGAACAAAACATCTCTCCGAAGATCGAAAATATGACTGAGATACCTCCTACTGAGCCTCCGGTTCCTTCTCAGAAAGAAGTAGTTGAAGGCTCGATCGTTCCTGCACCAAAGCAGGACTTGATTGCCAAGTTGGTGGAGCCTGGGAAGACTGCTGAAAAAGAAGCTGTAAGGATGGCCGCCTGTGCGTTGCTATTGTGTTCAGACAATGAGATGTTTGAATTGTTGGCAAACCATGTATTTAATCATGAAGGATCGGGTACTCGTCCCCGTCCTTAATATTATGTAACTCTTTTATACTTTTAATTAAAATAAACTTTTATTTACATCATTTCTCTGAATGAAGAATATTTTGCTTTTATACATAATATTTCTTAAGAAATTTGCTATTGATAGGCATCATAGCAACTCTGCCATCCATATCTGTTAACTGGTAGGCTCCATTTGAGAAAATCTTGTTTACCACATACGGACCTTCCCATTTTGCCTCAAATTTGTCTTTGCTCATGTGAGTCATAGTTATAGGACGTCTGACTGTAAGAACTAGTTTGCCTTCCTGAAATGTTTGCACTTTGACTTTACGATTGAAAGCTTTTGAAATCTGGTCTTGATAAAGTTCAATATGTTGTTGAGCTAGTAGCATTTTCTCATTGAGCGCCTCCAATTCTTGAAGCCGAAGATGATCATTGTTTTCTACGGTAAGTTCATTAGCAATCGCAATTCTCAAGGATGGAATTTGAATTTCCAGCGGCAAGACAGCTTCACACCCATATACCAGATAAAAATGTGTACAACCTGTGGGATTACGGACTGTAATGCGATAAGCCCATAGACATTCTCCAAGCTTCTCACTCCAATTACATTTGTTAATAGAAATAAACCTTTTAAGGAGTTTGATAATAGTTTTGTCGAATGCTTCAACTAACCCGTTAGCTGCAGGATTATAGGTCGTATAAGCAATATTATTGATTCTGTTGTCATCACAAAACCTAGTAAACTTCTGACTGACGAATTGTGGCCCATTATTATGGATGATTCGACGAGGTACACCAAATCTGTATATTACATGATGTTTGACGAAGTTGATGACACTACTAGTCTTCACTTCAGCTGAAGGTATAGCTTCAGCCCATTTAGAGAAATAATCGGTTATAGCCAAGATGAACTAATGTCCTTTAGATGAAGAAAGATTGATAGGACCAATTACATCCATGCCCCAAGCTTCGAAGGGCCATGAGGCAGCAGTCGGATGAAGAAATTCTGACGGTTGGTAAATAAAATCTGCATGAATCTGACATGCTCGGCATTTCCTTGCATAGTCAATGGCAACTGATACCATAAAGGGCCAGTAGTAGCCCATACGTCGAATACAATCCTGTAATTTGGGACCGGGCTGATGTGCTCCACAAATGCCGTCATGAGCTTCACATAATATCTGCTTTGCTTCATCACCAGCAAGACATATTAAGAGTAATCCATCAAAAGTTCTTCGAAAGAGAGTTTTGGTAGTATGATTATAATAGAATCGAAGCGATCGCCGACGAATACTTGTAGCTTCTTTAGGATCTTCAGGTTGTATGTCATATACTGCAAAGTCGATGAAAGGTGCTCTCCAGTCTTCGCTGATGACATTGACTTCAGTTGAATTGCTGTATTCAATTTTATGGTTGTTTTCAGTACAAAATAATTCTCTATTAGGGATAACAACCATTTTTTGTCTTTTGGCTGGAATTGCCAATATCGCAGCTAGGTTAGCCAAGGCATCAGCTTTTGTGTTACAAGCTCGACATACATGTTCGATGAAGAACCCTTTTAACGAAGAAGCTATTCTAATTGCTGCTTCGTGGTATGGTACCAGATTTTGATGTCGGACTTCATATGTGCCTCTAATCTGATTAACAATCAGCTTAGAATCGCCATATACTTCGAGATATTCAATATCTAGTTGTTTGGCTAATTGGAGTCCAATGAACAAAGCATTGTATTCTGCTACATTGTTGGAGCACGAGTCATCTAAGGAATAAGCTCTCTGAATAGCTAATCCATCTGGTGAAATAAGAACAATTCCCACTCCAGCGATAAGGGTACCTCCAGGTCCAATTCTAGATGCTCTGTCAAAGAATAAACGCCAAGTAAGGAATTCTTCTGAGATCATATTTGATTTTAATGTTTCGTCTGGAATCTCATCATAGAGTTTAGATGTTTCAGGAACAGGATGAGCTGCTAAGAAATCAGCTAGTGCTTGGCCTTTCACAGACTTTTGGAGAACAAAGACCATATCATATTGTGCTAATAATATAGCCCATGTAGCAAGCCTAGAATTGAGTGTACTGGGCTTCTTCATTAAGGCCCAAAGTGGATTGACTCGGGATATAACATAAATAGTTTGGCCGATGATGTAATGTCTTGTCTTTTCAACAATGAACATTAAGGCTAAGCAGATGTTCAGCTCCAATCATCGTCCGACTAATATAGTAGATGGCTTGTTCATGACCTTCTATGTTCTTCTGAGCCAGCAACGCTTCCATGAATGGTCCATCGCCCGGACATACATCAAGAAGGGTATTCTTGAGATCAGTGGTACAAGGACCGTTGGACTTATTAAATACCGCTTTATGTCATCAAATGCTCGTGGATATTCTTCCATCCAAATGAAAGATACACCTTTCTTCATTAACTGAGTAAATGGTCTGCAATGTCCAGATAAATTCGAAATGAACCTCCTGATGTACGCAAGTCGACCTTGGAATCCTCGTAGCTCTTTTAGGTTGCGTGGAGGACGCATCTCTTGAATGGCTCTGATCTTCTCGGGATCAACGTGTATACCTTTAGAGGTAATGACGAATCCAAGAAATTTGCCTCTAGAGATACCCAAGAAAGACTTGGTGGGGTTCATTTTGAGTTGATGCTGGCACATTAGATTGAAGTTATTCTTAAATTTTGGATGTGATCTTCCTTTAGATGACTTTTGACAGCAATATTGTCAACATAGCATTCGACGGTCTTTCATAAATGATCTCGAAAGATAGTACTCATAGCCCGTGGTAAGTTGCACCTGCGTTCTTAATACCGAACGACATGACCGTATAACAGTATACTCCGCGAGGAGTACGAAATGAAGTCTGTTTTTCATCTTCAGGATTCAACCAGATTTGATTGTATCCAGAAAACTCATCCATGAAAGAGATTCATTCGAATCCACGAGTATTGTCGATCATAACATCAGTAATTGGGAGAGAGAGAATTCATCTTTAGGGCAAGCATCATTGAGATTCCAAAAGTCTATTCATACCCGATGTAACGCCCCAGTCCCAAAATACTTGGGACTAGATACGTATCATGCCAGTTGTATACATACGTGTAAATATACGACTCGTATATATACATAAGCTGTAAATGTAGAAAGCCAAGACACTAAATCTCATCCATAAATATATAATAAAATAAAAATAGAATCAACTTGAATAGTTATGGTACAATCGTTGGGCGGGGATAAATCCACTGCCAACTAATTTAAATAAGAAAGAATTGTACAAGAAAATGATTGGTCGAGCGAAGGAGTTGACGACCCAAAAAGCAACATCTCGAAGAATAGAGCGCAAGTCACGGCCTTAGCTAGAGCACCTGCGAAGACAAGAACACACACCTGGCGAGATAACCAAGTCCTCAGAGGGACGTAACAAGACACATAATATCATGCCAATAAACTGAATAATAAAGCTCAACAGAAAAGTATGCATGAGTAAAGGTTCCTAACCATTCTATGTGGAATGCACTTTAGAGGACAACGTTCTACGCAGGGGCGGTAACGGATTCACGTAAGCAAGTAATAAAGAGTGGTCGTCAAGTAGCGCTCATCCGAGTCACTATCGGCCCTGGGCAGAAGGTAGAGCTCATAAGAGCCACCCTTGGCCCAAAATGTGTGTAAAAAAATAAATATAGCCCCTACGCTAATAACTGTCCCCTCCCCCCAATGATACTATACATGTGTCGACTCCACGACACTGTTTAATCCTTAATAACTGCCAAGTCTTCTACACAATCTATTAACAATTATATTCTAACGCACGGCCTGTACACGCCAATGATCAGTCAGCATGCAAGTCCGCATCTATATGCGATTTACAACTCACACACAATCCGTGGCACATCGTTACAGTTTATGAGATGCACTAAACATACGGTGGTCCCTTAACTCTAAGCCAATTTCATATAGTATAATAATTTGCATCTATATATAGTTTTGAAAGAACAACATAAAGAAAAAGCATGCATGATATTGAGCAAGAAATTAAATAGTAAATGCAAGATGTCTTGCCTGGGGTACCGCCTGGTGTGGTGATCTGACAGGTTCCAATTAGTCCAATAGCTATGGTTGATGTAGGTATCCGAAATTTGCAAGAAAAATAAGCAAGCATTATCAGTCATGAGTAATGAGAATAATTGGAAGAATTTGTGGAGTAAGTAAATATACAAATTCTTAGAAATATTTATAATATTTTAAATACATGCTTACTTTGTAAAAATTTATTTACGAAAATACTTTGAAAATATGAATATATAATAATTTTGAAAATTATATCTTATTAGCCAAAATACTCTAAGTTGTAAAATATGATCAAGGTGGAAACTAAATTTCATAATTTAAATATCTATTTTAGATAAATATTTAAAATACTTCTAAATTATTTAGACCAAAAAGTATAACTGGTCAAATATATATGTACATATACATCGAAAAGAATACTTTTAGTGTTTAAAAAATTATCTTTAAATTTGCTAGAAAATATTTGTTCAATTAAAATAATAGTAATAATAATAATGTAAATAATAATATTTAGCAAAACAACAAACTAATGTTAATAATAGTATATAAATAATAAAACTAATAATAACTAATAATAATGATAATAATACTAATAATAATAAAATAAAAAAAATAACTCCACAGCTCATTTTCCTCTTTATAATAATAATATAACAGTAATAATTAATAAGAATAATAATAATAGTAGTAATAATAATAATGATATTAACTTCTACACCAACCAAACACTCATCTTCCCCAATTTATAGTGTGATAGAGAGAGAGAGAGAGAGACAGATGGAGAGAAGAGGTATTTGGGCAGAGAGGGGAATAAAAGAGCTCACCGAGGTTTACCGGAGGAGCTCCGGCGAAAGGAGGTGGCGCGGCGCGGCGGTCGTCCGCGAGCAACGCGGCGTAGTAGAGGGCACAGGGGAACTCCGGCGGGTCGGTGAGACTCCTCGGCGGCGAAGATCTGGCGACGGGAGGGTTCTAGGCGGAGTCCCATGCGCGCGGATCTGGCGGAGGCCGGGTGAAGGCGTGCGCGGTCGTCGGAGACTTCAAACAAGGAGGCGGCGCTGGTGGCGGGGTTCAGGCGCCGGGGCGGCAGCTGAGTCCTGGGCAGAGACGCAAGTAGAGGAACGACGTCGAGAGCCGGCGGAGCTCGGGGTCGGAGAACACGGAGTGGGTTTCCACCGTGGCTCGTGCATGCGACGGATACGGGAGCTCGACAACAACTGAGGCGCACAGGCGGACGGAGGAAGCGGGAAAGCAAGAGGACAGACGCCGGTGGTGGAGGAGACCGCGGTGGCATGGCGGATCTGCGGCGACAACGGAGGTTAGGGTCCCCCTCTTTTTATTTCTGAATTTGGGGGTTAATGGTGGTGGTGACCGGCGTCGGCGGTGGACGCCGCGGTGATGGTGTGGTGAATGGTCGAAGATGGCCGCGGCGGATAGGGCATGGGTTCAGTGGTGGCGATGATGATCGGTGGTGATGATGGTAGTGTTGTTGGTAGGCCGGGTCGACGACGATGGGGGAATCGGGTTGGCTGGGTGTGGCCGGGATGGTGGCAAATTGGTGATGACGACATGGGTGCAGGTGGCACGACGGCCGAGTGGAGGCGGCTCGGAGGAAAAGTGTCGCGGCGCCGGAGAAGATCCTGCGCGCGGTGGCACGCAGAGGAGTTACGGCGGAGGTGATGACGGGGATGCTGCCGGAGTAACGGGAAGACGGAGCGGGATTTGATTGTTGGGAATCGTCGTGTCCAGGATTGTCGGACACGACGGGGATAACTGTAAAAGATATGGAATAAGATTGACACAGACACGATGCACAACACGTTGCACGAATTTGTGAAGATTGGTTTTGTGTAGATTTTCTGGATGAGTACCTCTCCTTATATAGGAGATGGAAATTCCCAGTTGTATAAGGACTAGGATTCGATTAAATTCTAATTAGGTAAATCTCCTATTAATTCAAATTGATTTAAAAATAACTCAATCCAAATCAAATCAAATCTAGATAAATTCTATCCTTAATTTAAAATATTTTTAAATAAAGTCAATAAAATCTTTTTCAATTTAAATTACCATATTTAATCAAATATTAAAATTAACAAAATCCCAAGTATCCTTTTCATAATTAAATAAATATAGTGATAATTAATTTCGAAAATCATGATAAATAATCATAAAACAACTCTTTATAAATAACAAAAATATGTTACTATACAAATTTCAAATTTGCAAATATCTAGAATATATTTTATATAAACCAAAATTTTCCAAATCACTGCTTATCTTTAAATGACGAACAAAATAACTCCTTTATAAAATAAAATATTTATTATATTTACTTGAACATGTACTTTCCTATAAAAATAATTTTATAATAAAAAAATATTTTTAAGTAAAAATATGTACGCTCGTACATATTCGTACTCATCGAGCAAATACGAAAGATGCGAACTCGTACGCGACGTATATATACGAAAAACAAAATTAACACCAAAAATAAAAATTGTAGTAAAATTTTTAGGGGGTTTGCATCCTACCCAACTTAAAATAATTTCGTCCTCGAAATTTAGAAATTTTTTTTGGATAGGTAGAGTTGAGTAGGTTGAAGAATTTTCTTGATATGAAAACACGATCGAAACATTTAGGTGAAGAGAGGGAAACGATAGTAGTGAAAATGAGCTATTTAGTTGGCTGAAAAAGCAACGGATATCGTTTAGAAATGACCATGTGCATGACAACCCCTCCGTGTCTATTTACTACCATTAATCCTAGATTTGCGGGAATCTCAAGATTGTTAATAACTTTCTCGATCTCAATCTAAGATCAGTAACTCAATATTTGAGTTGTGTCATAATCCTTGAATCGTCAATATTATCTCATCAATAATCGTCTTTTACAATTTTGGTTTCTCCTTAAAATTTATATTCCATAAACTTAAATTCCTTCCTTCCTTTATTTTATTTGATAATCGTCCTCGAGAATTTATTTATTTATTTAGTTTTTTTTCAAAGTTTTTTTACTCCAAAATATATATTCTAATCCCGTTATCTCGTACTAGAAATTCTATGAGTTCCGAAATTTTTCATTCAAATAATCTCTACTCTTCTTCTTCTTCAATATATCTATATAATTTTATATATATACCTTTTTTTCCCTCAAGCTAAATTTCATCTTTCCTCAAAATTAAAATTTAATAACCTTCAATCAATTTAGTCGAAGCGAAATCAATTTCTATCTAAATCATGAAATTTGTATTCATAATCATCATAGAAAAATATAATCCTTAAATCATCATGAATAAAAAGAAAAACTTATCCTCAATGTTGGGGTAACTTTGAGAACTAAAACACCCTATTTATTATCATAAAAGTTTCTCAATAATGGATTTACCTCGAAAAACTAATATGTCAATCGAGAAGTCTAATGTCCCTTGCTCATATCGTAATATCACCTTTCTCAATTCCCTTTTATATGGTTTACCACAAAATTTCACTAATGTCTATAATCATACAATTATCCCTTTTTCTTATGATACTACTAATCTTCTTTATGGGACTTTCTAATTTAGTCCCGTATGACTGAAGGGTGTCATGATACAACTATCATCTTTGCACAAGGGAATCAAAAGAAACAAGGTTGCATATATCATGGGGAAGTCAAATAAAAATCCTCAAAGGGGAGGGCCAAACAATTTGGGAGGAAAGTTTTGGTTAGGTTCAACGGTTGTGGTATGGTTTGGGCAGTGATTGAGAGTTACCAATTTAACGCACAAAATAAAAAGGATAAGGTTTAGGTAATCAAGATAAAACATAAAGTAAAGCATATTAAGGAATTAAGTAGAACAAAATCACATATCGGTTTGAAGGAATTGAGTCGAGGTCCATGGTCGATAAATATATCGGTATCGCGGTAAAGGTTACCGTTTAGTCTCTTATGACCCCAAAGTCATATCTGAAAACAGAATACAAGGAGAAGTGTTTTAGTGGCACGTGATATACCTACATGAAGGTGGGCTCGTATAGGCCGTGCATATAAAATTTGTTGGAGGGAAAAGTCTTGTGTTGTGCTTCCAAATACCCAAGTCACGGTAAAGGACATAAAAGAATTTAAAATAGAAAGTGGGAGTTCATGAGATAATGATCAATGCACAAAAATAAATGACCAAGCTAAGGCATAATGATAATTCAGATTCGCGTAAATCAAGGTAAAATAAGTTAGCATACAGTTTCTAAAGATATGATAGTCACTTAGATGGAGTATGGGAAAGTCATGATAAAATCTAGGTTTGAAGGAATGTTGAGTGAGTCAAAATTGAAATATAACCACATGATTTTGTAGATGACTAACAACACTTGAGTATATACAACTATTCTGGCAATTAATGAGGAATACTTGTATCCCTTTAGGGTGACTTGCTTGCTTCTTTGTTCTCTACCAATATATGATCAAATTCCAAATTTCAAGTTCCTCAACAGTTTCGAAATAAAATCTCAATATACTCCACCAAGTATTTAATCATAACTAAAAGTTTAATTTCCTTTAAATAAATTCCAAAATCCTTCATCATATCTAATGCGGCACAACTAAATTTTCATAATAAGCCATCACTTTTTAAAATTTCCAATTCTCAAATGTACCTCGAGATAAACTCTTAGCCCATTTCAAAAATCACAAATCATGTAACTCAAATTAAATTTTTTTATCAAAATTTAAATATCTATAATCAAGGCCTTAAACTTGAATTCTTTTTAACTTTTTAAATCATAGATCATATGACACAATTTAAAATTTAAAATTTTCCTTCAAAGTCGCTTTCATATCCTCCAAGTATTTAAACAAAATTTTACCATCATTTCTTCAACTCAAAATTAAATAAACTTATAAATCATACGACTCAATTTTAAACCTCAAGCTCTTTCAAACTAAACTTTCGTCTTCTCTAGTTGTCTAAAAATCATAATCAAAACTCCTTAAATAATCTCGAGAAAAACTTTATAATATTACAATCCAAACTTTTAAAGTTAATCGTAAATCATGCGTCACAATAAAAACTTAAGTTATTTCTCAATCGATTTTATATCCCTAATAAATCATAACTATTTCACCATTCCAAAAAAAATCGTAAATCAAAAATTTATTTTCTCGATCTAGTTATCCTCTTGTGTATACCACCTTGTAATAATAAAATTCTAACTATCCTTTGAAGGCGGTAAAATGCTACTACCCAACTTGAAATTAACTAATCCTTAAGATCATATCCCTGGGAAATATAAATGCCTTTATACTCAAATATAACCTCAATGGATATTATAACCCTTCTAGCCATAGGGTTGATCAATAAGTATATAGTAGTGTAGTCATCTTTCTAACCATGTTTAAGCACGAGATGATAGGGTATTGGTAGAAAGAGTTCAAGCAAGATGCAAAAATCAAGGGAAGCCACGGGAGTCGGAATATGGAAATCAAGGAAGGTCAAGGAAGGTGATCAAGTATATGGATGAGATTCCTAGATTCTAATCCTATATTGCAGGCCCGCCTGGTACAGTCATGTAACCAAAACAGCAAACTTGACCTGCATGGGCCACCACAAAAACATGTAACGCCCCAGTCCCAAAATACTTGGGACTAGATACGTATCATGCCAGCTGTATATATATGTATAAATATACGACTCGTATATATACATTGTTTGCAAAAACAAAAGTATAGAACTTTATTGATACAAACTGTAATAAAGATTACAAGAATTCTGGGAAAATTGCAACTATAAGAATCCAATCTTGATGACGATTGCTTTATCCCTTGGACGATGTGAACTGTGAAGACGAAGCCTTTGAAGTTGAAAACAACTCTGGAAATTGAAGGCAAAAGCCTCTAAAGTTGAAGACAAAAGTCTCGGAAGAATGCAGCAGCACTTTGGCAAGAACTCCTGAACTCTCTGATTTCTGATCTCTGATCTTGATCCCCTTGAAAGGAAGACTTGAAACTCTATTTATAGAGTTCTGAAAATAACTAACTTTCAGTTATTTTGGACTGTGCAGGATGATTTGCACAGCATTAGTTTGCGCAGTATTGATTTGCGCAGACAGTTACTGGATCGTGGGCCAACTATCATGGACACATGGCATCATTTGATAGAAATGTGCATGATCGTGCATAAACAGTTGCCACGTAATGAGCAATCGATGGCATGAATGCCACGTGTAACTTATCAGTTATATTGATGGAGTGCGCAGAATTGAATTGCGCATACATGGTTTGCGCAGACTCAAACTGCGCAGGATTGGTTTGTGCTGCCAGCTGTCAGCCGCCCTCGAGCACTGTGCGGCACAGAAAACGAACAGACTCCTTGTTATCCGCGCTGTCAGTTGTCAGAAAAGATTTGATTTGATTTGGTAATGATGACTTCTGCCACGTCAGTCTGCGCAGTTGGAAGTGTGCGCAAAGCAGTATGCGCAATCGGATTGCTGCGCAATCTGTTGTCTGCACAATCTGTTGTCTGCACAATTCATCCAAATGATGGGTTTCTTGATTTCTTTGACTTTGTTGATTGATGCAACTTGATTTTTTTAGGACCTACAAGACCCCCTTCAAAGTTTTCGAAAGTTGATTTGATTCAAAGTTTCGAAATACTTTGAATTTTTGAATTTTTGAATCAAGTTGCGCATAATGATGAGCTGTCTGCGCAAAGTGAAGTGCCCCCAAATTTTAGGCGCAATCCAAGGCAGCCGTTTCGTATTTCAAAAGGCTATAAATAGCCGTCCTTTCATTTTCAATTCTTTACTTTACAATCTCGAAAAATCTCCTCTGAGCCCTTACTGTCTTCCAACTCCAACGACTTGCCATGGCGCCCCGACGATCTAATGCTGCCGCCACCGCCGCCGCGAAGGGAAAAGCTCCGGCCGAGTCATCCGACAGAGTTGCACGGCGAGCATCTCGACATGAATCCGCGCATCCCGCTCTGATAGGTAGTTAAACCGATCGAAAATCCTTTTTAGGGTGTTTCGACTTCGAAACTCATCTCTTTTTAGAGATGAGTTCAAATTGTGCTACCCTTTTTAGGGTATTTTGGTTGCATAAACAGTCAGTCTTCATTTTTATGAAGGCTGTAATCCTGCACAATCTATCGAATTGTGCTGACAGAAATTCAGCGCAATCGATTGATTTGCGCTGGATGTCAGCGCAGTCGATTGGTTTGCGCTGGATGTCAGCGCAATCGATTGGTTTGCGCTGGATGTCAGCGCAATCGATTGGTTTGCACACCCTGATGAGATGCGCAAACTGATGTTGCGCAATCTATGTCAGCGCAATCTGAGGATTGTGTACTCTACTGTTTTGTTTGTCTGAAAAATAGAGTCTTTAACTTGTACTGATCTTCATCTGTTTTTGATGCAGTTGAAACCAATGAAGATCCAAACTATGAACATTTTGTGGGAACTCTCACAGAGTCTGAATACAAAGAGGATCTGTCTCATGTTCATTATCCTCAGTACGATCTGCCGGCTTCTCGTCAGGCAATATTGATTTCCCAGGACAACGAAACTTTAATGTGTCTGATGAATGGACAGCCTCTGGAATCAGCAGATGCTGTTATCCACAAGAAACCCTTATTCTTGTTTGGTGATGCCTTTGAAAAAGTCTTCCAGCCTAGGCCAAGGATGGAAGAGATGGTAGTCCACCGGGAAGATAGATCATTCTTCATTCCTGACATTTCTCGCTGCCTTCCTTTGTCGCGGTACGCTCATGCGAGCTACCCAAGGAAAATGGATTGGAACATCACCCTTCTCTAGGATGCTCGTACAGGGAAGATCTTTGTAAAGAAGGTTAACGGGAAAGATATGTTTTACAGTTCTTCTGACAGATACAGTATTATGTTGAGAGGTTTGAGACCCGGCTGCATTCCACCGGAAAACTCCTCTATGCTGATGCCCGTCAGAACCCCTATATTCGCAAATGAATTTACGAAGGAAGAAGGAAGATACCCTGAACAGGATATCAGAATGACTGGATTAGTGAATCCAGATTACAAACGATGGAATTGTATTGCAAATTGGGTTCTGACAGCCTTCCAAGACAAACTTCAACAGATTAACCTGTTTCAAGTAGTGCATGCCACTGTATACGGCTTTGCTCCTAACCCTCATATGTTTTTGGCCTTGGCTGAGCGATACAATTACAGGACAGGAACCTTCATGACCCCGGATGGAGAGATGGGGTTTGCACTTCACGAGATGAAGTACATCTCATACTTGCCTATGGCGGATGCTCCGTATGAGGAGTTTGTTCCTACTAATGACGAGTTGGAGAAACTCAGAAAAGAAAATACAGAAATGGTAGCAGTTTTTGAGGAACTGCTGTGCCATTACAAGATTTGCTCTTTGTACTATAAGAGTGCTACGGCCAACACTTGCTATTCTTCGAAGTGGTTGCCATACTTGTTCTTAAATCATATTGAAGAGAAGAAAACCAAGGAAAATGACAAATATTACCCTCATTTTTTCAAACCCTTAAGTAACACGGAAGTCATAAAGATGATGGAAGAAAGTAAACATTATGATAAGGAAATAAAGGATGATTATCAATGTCCACCTTTAAAGAAAGGTGACATTTTGGAGAGTTTTTTGAGAATGGGTTACAGACCCATGTCCAAAGAAGCCCAGTTAGCAGGGTTTCTGACACACTGGCTCAGACGATTCGTGGTCCCGGGATCTAGTACAGTGGACCGTTTTCATCGCGGTGTACTTTTTGCTGCCGTCAAACTAGTCTTCGGTTATAAGGTTGACTTGTTATCAGCAATGACCTGCAGATTGAATACGAGTCTTCGCTTGTATGTTGACTCGATGCTAAAGGCAAAGGGAGAGAAAGAATTCCCCCGTCTCGAACTGCCGTAAACTTATCTCTTTGGATGGTTACTCCTCCACTATCCAACTTTAATGGACCCTGGTATGGGACCAGTAGATGGCAGCTTCTTGCGCAGATATTCTCAGGGTAAATGGAAGTACACCTCTCTGAGTGAGTGCAGATTTGTTTTAAATTTGAACAGAGGATGGAACTTCTGTTGCGCCCCTCTCCCTACCGGTCATGACCAGATGCCACCCAACATGGTAGATTCAAAGCTGCAGCCCTTAAACCGTGTGGCCTTTGAATGGTTGAAGACAATTCGACCATCTCATTTAGTATACCGCTTTGAAGAAGAATGCTTTTTGGAACCATACCTCCCTAGCCGTTTTGCTAGACAATTTGGGTATGATCAGTTCCACATAGGGAACGCAATCACCTGCCTTCAGGGCAAGGGTTTCTTGATTGACGGGGCCCGAGCTTGGGCCTACTACAATGCCCGTGACACAAAGGCTACCTTCTCGATGCCACCAAAGAGCACTCCTCAAGGGCCTCGGATGCTCTTTACATACTCGGTATTTTACACATCTGCAAATACTTTTGCCGAGAACTTTAATCTCGCCGATAGTTTTGCTTCTGCGATAAGATTGAGGAAAGGGAGGATAGCTTTATAAATTCCTGCCAATGATGAGGCAAACGAGCCGGCGGATGAACCCCTAGAAACTTCAAGAGAAATGATGTTCCAACAAGAGGTAAACGCAGCAATGCGTATCTCTCTGAGAGTGGGAAAGTCTCCTGCCAAGAAAAGAAGAAGAGAGGAGCCTCCTGCTCCTACAGCAAAGAAGAAATTGGTCTTGGAGCATTCTTCTGATAAAGTGACTACAAGATCCCAATCTCGACAGCTAGCCGAGACAAATCAGGAAGTTGCTACTACACCAACTTCTGTACAGAAACAAACAGCACCAATAAATGTGGAGAGTCCCGACAGACCTCTACACAGAAAGAAGAAGAAGTTGGTCACCAGAAGAAATTTAGAAGCCTCTTCTTCCAAACAACTCCTGACTTCAGTAGATGCTGCAGCAGGATTTATAATGCCATCTCCCACACCTATTTCTGAATCAGGGAGTAAAACCCTTGAAGAGACTGAACAGAGGAGAGATCTTGACCCCAGAACTGAAGTTGAAACACTCAGAGAAAACATCATTGAAGAGGAGCTAAATATTACACGACCTCTTTCACCTGTCGCGGAGACGACTCAGCTTCCTCCTACTCCAAAGACTCTTCGTGAAGAAGAAGAGCGTGAAATGATCGAAGCTTTAGAAGATTGTTATAGCCTGCAGGAGGATCTAACCGCAACTGACAGTGGGAATGCAGCCCAAGAAGAAGAAGAAGATAAGGATAAAGAAAGCTCTTCGTCTGGAAATGTTGATAAGTATATACAGAATCCTGAAGGGGACAACGTAGAACACATATCTCTTGATACCGCCGACGATGCTTCGGATCCTAAAAAGGATATTGAAGTAGAGGCGTCCGTAGAAAAGGTTGTTAACCCTGATGAAGACGTCGAGATAGAAATATCTCCTGAAGAAGTGGCTGGTGAAGATGTTCAGCAAGAGAATCCCGCCACCGAACCCCAAGGTATAAAACGAGATTTAACAATCTTCTTTCTTTAAAATAGATTGATATCTAATATCTTCATTTATAGTTCTTGCAGATCGTGATACTCTACCAACATCTCTGATGGACCTGGCTATGGTGCCTATTCCAACGGTAGTTGTTAGTAGTAGCCATCACTTATCTTGCGGCTCTGAAGCGGGCAGCAGCCAAGCTGTCGCAATTGAAGCTACTTCCGTTCAACGGGAGTCTATTACAGCAGGAAATGCAGTTGTTGTTAGATCCAATCAAGGTAAGACTGCTTTTAATTTGATCTTTTTGTTTATTGGCAAATTAGTAAAATAATAATTTTACTTTTTGCAGAAGAACAAACAGGAGGAGCAGCTAGTTCCACTTTGGCTCCTTTGTTTAAAGAGCCCATCATTCAGCAGCAAAGGATTGAGCAACCGACTACCCCATCCTCAACAGGGGTAGCTTCGACTCCTGGAACTATAGCCATCAATCAGCAAGTTGTACAATCATTTACCAAGTGCTTTTTTGAATCGTTGGGATCTCTTGCCCATAAGATGATAGAGAAGGAAGGAGCTGACTTTATTATGGTTAGGAAGCCAACTTCTTTTTTAATAAGAGGCATAAGGGATCAAGGAGATGAGGCTCAAGCTATTCTTCTTGAACATATATTGGATGAGTTGGAAGTATCCATAAAGAAATATAAAGAGCTCAAGAAGAAGAATATAGACTCTCTGGTGCAAGCCGAATATGAGCGACTAGCCCAAGAAGCTGATATTGAAAGGATAAACCTTCAGAACCTTTTAGAAGCTCATTCTGCAAAGTCAGCTGAATTCAACTCAAAGATAGAATCAGTTACTTTGGCAGCTGAGAACAAAGGACAGAGGCTTACTGGATTGAAAGCAGAAATTATTCGCCTTCAGAAGGAATTTGAAGAAGAAACTGCCAATCAACGACTTATGATTGAACAACTCAATGCCCTAATTCAGGAGAAAAATGAGTATGAAGAGACTCATAGTGCTGAAATTACCCGCAGGACAATAGATATGCCTGTTTTTGATGAAGAAAAGGGATGGAAGAAGCAAGAATGAGAGTAACAACTAGTCACGAAGAAGAGTTGCAGACCTTGAAGCAACAGATCAACAATTTGATTGTTCCTTCCTCTTGATTGAAACTCTTTTGTATCTTTGTTTTTGTTGCTATGGAAGCATTTTTGTACTGTCTTATATTCTGATTAAATAAAAGACATTTTGTTGTGGCTCCATTATTCATTGCATATCTTATTCAGATATAAATAATAGATAGATATTTATTGACAACTTAATCGAAAACGACAAGTTGCTGATGTAGAAGATGAACGATGATGAATCGTCAATGTATATGACAAATGAGTGAACGGGAATACCGTCAAATAACAATGAAAGAACGAGTAAATCGTCAAATGATGTTGAAATGAACGAATTAACCGTCAAATGATAATAAATGAACGGGTTAACTGTCAAAATAGATGAACGGATGAACCGTCAGATATTAACGAACAGACGAATCGTCGGATGAGTGTAAATAAATGAACGGATGAACCGTCAGGTGAATGTGATAAATGAACGGATGAACCGTCGGATGAATGTAAATAAATGAACGGATGAACCATCAGGTGAATGTGATAAATGAACGGATGAACCGTCGGAAGTTAATGAACGGATGCACCGTCTGATGAATGTAATAAATGAACGGATGAACCGTCGTTTCATTATTTGAGGAACTTCTGTCTATAAATATAGCAGAAATCTGACAGGAATAAACACTTCTGCTCTTCAACATAAAAATGTCGTCCGGAGAAGCATCTAAGAAGGCCGAAATCGCCTCGAAGGTTGAGAAGGGCACTGAAGAACGCCCTGCCGATCCAATCCAGCCGAAGGAGGCAAAAGCGGGCGAAGGTCCGTCGATACCTCAGCCACCACGAGACATCTTGGACTTCCTGCTCGAACCTGGAAGGACTAAAGAAGAAGAAGCCATGAGGATGGTCGCCTGCAAGTTTCTTGTGGGATCCAGCAAGGAGGTTCTCGACTCTTTTGCTGACCGTATTTTTGAGAAGGACGGCAGTGGCCCTCGTCCAAATGTAGAGAAAGATGATAGTGACCTTTAATATTATGTACTATCATATGATGAAATAAAATTTGCATTTTATTTATGAACTTGATCCTGTCTGATAATTTTTACAAGCATTTACATTTATACATAATACTTCTTAAGAAATTTGCCATTGATAGGCATCATAGCAACTCGACCATCCAGTTCTGAAAGTTGATAAGCTCCGTTTGAGAAGACTTTGCTCACAACATAGGGACCTTCCCATTTCGCATCGAATTTCCCTTTGCTCATATGAGTCATAGTCATAGGACGTCTGACCGTTAGAACAAGTTCTCCTTGCTGAAAGGCTCTGACCTTCACTTTACGATTAAATGTCTTTGAGATGTGGGCTTGGTATAACTCAATATGCTGTTGAGCCATTAACCGCTTTTCATCCAATGCTTCCAACTCTTGGAGTCGAAGAAGGTCATTATTTTCTGTGGTAAGCTCATTGGCAATAGCAATCCTTAAAGAAGGAATTTGTAACTCCAAAGGAAGGACAGCTTCACAGCCATACACCAAAGAGAAAGGTGTAAAGCCTGTGGGATTGCGGACTGTAGTTTGATAGGCCCAAAGACATTCGCCAAGTTTCTCGCTCCAATTCCGTTTGTTAGTGGATACAAACTTCTTAAGGAGCTTAATAATGGTTTTGTTAAATGCTTCAGCTAAACCATTAGCGGCAGGATTGTACGCCGTCGAAGCAACGTTGTTAATCCGATGATCATCGCAGAATCTAGTGAATTTCTGACTAATGAATTGAGGTCCATTGTCATGAATGATTCTGCGAGGTACACCGAATATATAGATGACATGGTGTTTAACGAAATTGATGACACTGCTAGTCTTGACTTCAGTCAGAGGTATAGCTTCGGCCCACTTGGAGAAGTAATCGGTTATCGCCAATATGAACCGATGTCCTCTAGAAGAAGGAGGATTAATAGGACCTATGATGTCCATACCCCAAGCTTCAAAAGGCCATGAAACAGCAGTCGGGTGTAAGAATTTCGAGGGTTGATGAATGAAGTCTGCATGGATTTGACAAGCACGACATTTCCTTGCATATTCAATGGCATCTGATACCATAGAGGGCCAATAATAACCCATACGTCTAATGCGATCCTATAATTTAGGACCAGGTTGATGTGCTCCACAGACGCCATCATGAGCTTCATGTAACACTTGTTTGGCTTCATCACCAGCTAAACAGCGTAGAAGAAGACCATCATAAGTTCGCTGATAGAGGGTCTTAGTAGTTTGATTGTAATAGAATCGGAGAGATCGTCGACGAACACTTGTAGCCTCCTTAGGATCTTCGGGGAGTATGTCATGAACCAAAAAGTCAATGAAAGGAGTTCTCCAATCTTCATCAATAACATTGACTTCAGCAAAATTACTGAATTCAATATTACGATTGTTTTCGATGCAGAACAGTTCCCGGTTAGAGATAACCACGACCTGCTGTCTTTTGATAGGGATGGCTAAGACAGCTGCAAGATTGGCCAAAGCATCGGCTTCAGTATTGCAAGCTCGTCGAACATAGTCAATGAAGAAGGCTTTGAATGATGTAGCTATATTGATTGCCGCCTCATGATAAGGCACTAGGTCTTGATGACGGACTTCATAGGTTCCTCTAACCTGGTTTACAACCAATTTAGAGTCACCATAGACTTCTAGATATTCAACATTCAGTTGTTTAGCTAGCTGAAGGCTGACAAGTAAGGCATTGTACTCTGCCACATTGTTGGAGCAAGGTTCATCTAAAGAGTAGGCTCTTTGGATAGTTAATCCGTCTGGAGAAACGAGGACAACTCCAACACCTGTCACTATAGCACCATTTGGTCCAATTCTTGATGCACCATCAAAGAATAAACGCCAGGTTGGAAACTCTTCGGAGATCATGTTGACTTCTAACGTCTCGTCAGGAATTTCGTCATAGAGTTTAGATGTTTCAGGCACAGGATGAGCCGCTAAGAAGTCTGCCAGCGTTTGACCTTTGACAGACTTTTGTGGAACATACACCATGTCATATTGAGCTAGCAGGATTGCCCATGTAGCCAACCGAGAATTAAGTGTACTTGGTTTCTTCATGAGTACCCGGAGAGGGTTAACTCGAGATATAACATGAATAGTTTGACCAATGATATAATGCCTCGTCTTTTGTACAGCAAACATGAGAGCCAAGCATTCTTTCTCGACAGGACTATAACGGTGTTCAGCACCAATCATAGTTCGGCTAAGATAGTAGATAGCTTGTTCATGGCCTTCTTTGTTCTTTTGGGCAAGTAAGGCACCCAATGAATGGTCCATAGCACGGACATACATCAAGAATGGAATACCAGAGATAGGTGGCACCAAAACTGGTGGGTTCATAAGATATTGTTTGATATCGTCGAATGCTCGTTGACATTCTTCAGTCCAAACAAAAGATACACCCTTCTTCATTAGTTGAGTGAATGGTCTGCAGCGTCCAGACAAGTTCGAAATGAATCACCTGATGTACGCAAGTCGGCCTTGGAATCCTCGTAGCTCTTTTAGGTTGCGTGGAGGACGCATCTCTTGGATGGCTTTGATTTTCTCGGGATCCACGTGTATACCCTTAGAGGTAATGACGAAGCCGAGAAACTTGCCACTAGAGACACCCAAGAATGACTTGGTGGGATTCATCTTGAGCTGATGTTGACGCATGAGATTAAATATTGTTCTCAAATCTTGGATGTGATCTTCTTTTAGACGACTTTTAACAGCAATATCGTCCACGTAACATTCGACTGTTTTGCGAAGATGATCTTTGAAAATAGTACTCATAGCACGTTGGTAAGTTGAACCAGCATTTTTAAGACCAAATGGCATCACTGTATAACAATAAACACCACGAGGAGTGCGGAAAGATATATGCTTTTCATCTTCAGGATGCATTTTGATCTGATTATACCCGGAAAATCCATCCATAAAAGATATCCTTTCGAACCCACAAGTATTGTCAATCATGACGTCTGTGATAGGAAGAGGAAATTCATCTTTTGGACATGCTTCATTGAGATCTCGAAAGTCGATGCAGACTCGAACTTTTCCAGTTTTCTTCAGAACTGGGACGACATTGGCTACCCAATCAGGATGCTGCTCTTCTCGAATAAAGCCACAAGCGATGAGCTTCTTGACTTCATCATCAATTGCGTCCATCATTTCAGGCTTAAACCGCCTTTGTTGTTGTTTGACTGGTTTAGCATTAGGAAAAATGTTCAGTTTGTGAGTAGCAATCTTAGGATCTAAACCTGGCATGTCTTCATAACTCCAGGCAAAGACGTCGATATATTCTTTAATAAGAAGAATCAACTCTTGTTTGTCTGCTTCTGGAAGATTTTTGCTAATAAAATTGGCCGAGGTGAATCTCTTTCTCCTACATCAATTTGAAGTAGTTGATCTTCAGTAGGAAGTTCACGTTGTTCAAATCGAAGTACCCATTGGTTATCCATATGTTGAGCCCAAGGATCTGTTTCCGGACTTTCTTCAACATCTTCATCACAGCCTTCTGGTAGTTCAACAGAGACCATGTTAGAAGATACAATTATACGATGGACTTCACCGATGCTAGTATCGGAATCCCATGATCTGGAATCAGAAGAGTTAGAACGTTCTTCACTATCTGATTCAGAAGCTGCTGGGGATAACAGTGGAGGAGAAGTATATCCGAGACCTTTCTTGGTCCTGTCATAATATATTTGTGATTTTCCGTTTGGAACTGTTGTACGAATGGGAGTTCGTCTACCTTTACCATAGTTAAGGCCGCTCTTAAAGTCGTAACCCATCTTTCGGAGGATGTCTTTTGATTGTTGACTATAACGATGGAACTGGAGATGTCCCGTATCGTTAACTTTGCTATCATCCGAATAGTTAATCTTTGTTTCCGGTCTTTTATATAAAAATGCTGAACTTTCACCTTTCTTTAAAGAAGGATGAATACGGTTAGAATCATCTGGATCTTCAAGCGAGACTTCTGTCTGAAGAGATTGTACGACTCCCAGTGTAATTAATTGGAAGCTATCTAACATATCCAAATAACTTTTAGTATAATAAATAACATCAATATACTGGAAAGTAGGTGCTTTTTCATTGATTTGTACATCAGTATTTACAACAGGACCTTTAACCTTAGCAGATTTGGTCAAATTGATTACAAGAGGGGGAGAAGAAGAACGTGGAGGAGGCTTGTTACGACGGAGATCGATAACAAGTGACTCAGAAGAGGTGAGCTCCCTTTTTTCCTTGTTGTGATTTAGATCAACAACAAGTGACTCAGAAGGAATGAGCTGCTTTTTGTCTTTGTTACGACGTAAGTCGATAACAAGTGGCTCAGAAGAGGTGAGCTCCCTTTGATTTTCATCAGCATCTACTGATTTCTTTTGAACTGGTAAGTGAATAACCAGTGGCTTGGAAGATTGAGGATGAGAAACTCGCCCCTTAACAGGTATGATAAGAGTGTCTTGAGGTACTGCTTTTTGATCTTCTTCAGTATCCATAGCCAATACTACCTTCATAAATTCATCCTTGTACATACGAGCATCGTTACAATAAGCTTCAACACCCTTGAAAGGATAAAGGTCCGCAACTTCCTTATGAACTTGTCCTTTGTCATCAATATATTTAAAACATTGATGAAGAGTTGATGGAACGACATTGTGTTCATGGAGGAATGGCCTTCCCAGGAGAGCATTATAAGAACAACCATGATTGTCAATGATATAAAAGGTCACCTTTGTGCGAAGATTGCCTATTTGGAGTTTTAGACGAATCTTGCCCAAAGGTTCACTCTTTCCTTGATTAAATCCCAGAATAGTAGTGATCGTGGTTGAAAGACTATGCACTGGTATCTTTAATGCATCTAGCATTGTCTTTGGCATAATACTAAGTGCAGACCCTGGATCTATCAGGATACGATCAACTTTCATTGAATCTACATATCCTGTATAATAAAGAGGACGATCATGTCTATTATCTTCCATTAGCATATCATCCTGAGTGAAAGTAATATTTGGGATCAGTTCCAAGACACTATGACTGTGATGACAAGAGACTGATTCTGATTCTGGCTTCTTAAGAAGAGTTAAGCAAGTTTCAGCCTGCATCAGAGCTTCACTTAGAGTTTCTCGTGTCTCTTTGGAAAGACGCAAGAGTTCAAAGATTGACAGCCTAGCTGGTGTATTGGCTAATTGAGCCAATATATCAAAGTTGTAAGGCTTCTCAAGCCCAGTAGGAGATGACTTCTTTAGAGGTTTGTCAAATCGAACTTGTTGCTTGCCTTTGTCAGCCGTTGTTGGCTTAGGAGGAATTGATACTACAACTGGTGAAGATGTAGAAGGGACCTCTTCAACAGATGCAGGTTGTGCCAGAGCAGGTTCGGAAGAAGAAACAGGATCCTTTTGACCTTCAGAATGATCTTTCAAATAAGCTTTTCCTGATCTTGTGCCTAATAGAATCTCTTCGTCAACAATAGGATCAAAAGATACCATGTTGCAGATTTTGGTTTTGCCTTTAGAACGAGTTTTCTTCTTGGAAGATATCTCAAATTCTGGAGTAAGATCAGGATGGATCCACATAATTTCACCATTGTCAAGAGACAAGGGAATAAGACCTTCATTGGATGGAAGCGGGAGATTCTCAATCTCAAGGGTTGTTTTAGGAATCGGAATGACACCATGCTGTATCATCTGCGGAGGGAAATCTCCAAATTGGACTGAAACCATATTTGCAGTAACAGTCTTCTCATCTTGTTGCAAAGTGACTACCCCTGCATTAACAAGCTCTTGAATCTTACCTTTGAGCACATAGCATGCTCGAGTAGGATGTCCAATGAATCGGTGATAGACACAATACTTGGGATGATCAGTCTTATTGACTTCATCAGATTTTTTTGGATCAGGGAGTTGAATTTTGTTGCTTTTGAGTAAACACTCAAAGATACTTGCAGTGTCATTTTCGTCAAAGGAATATTCTACCTTCGGACGAGGTTCCCTCGGTGGAGGTGCAGAAGGAGTAGGAGTAGATGTAGGTGGGGCCACATTGACAGCCAAAGATTCTTTATTTTTGTTCAAGTTAATGTTTAAAGTCTCTTTCGCTTTACGATTGTTCTGGCGATTGCCACCACCTGAATTCTGATGCTCATCGCGATCAGTGTTAGACATTTGTACCCCCAATTGTTTAAACTTGTCAGCACTTACTTCAGCGGCTTTGGCGTTGACGATGAATGAGGGCCAATCTTGGAATTGAGTAGATCCCGTCTACATACTGATAATAGGCAAAAGATTTGCCTTACAAGTATCAATAGTGACAGCAGCTGGAGTCCCTGGAGGCATTTTCAAAGCTTCACGGCGGAACCGTTCAATAAAGCTCTTAGCAGTTTCATTATATTTTTGTTTGATTTTGTTGAGAGCTGACATCGTCATATCATTAAATCCTTCATAGAACCGTTCCAGAAAGATTTGTTTGAGACCTGAAAAAGAAGTAATGCAACCATCGGGCAAACTTCTGTACCAGTCGTATGCTACGCCGGCTAAACAACCGACGAACACTCTGGTAAGAAGAGCGTCATTTGGCTGAAGTTGAACAGTCATTACCTCAAAATGATTGATGAATTGACTCGGGGAAGTACTGCCATCGAACAGAGAGATTGTAGGGATTTTGTACTTTGGAGGAAACGGGACGTCCTTCCATTCAACCGGATAGGGCTGTTTAATCCCCAACCTTTGTAGATTGTCTTTCTCTTTAAATGCTTCAAACTGGGTTCGTAAGAGTTTGACAGCTTCATTGGCGTCTTCTGATGAAGAAGAAGGAGCAGGTTGAGTTGTAGTGGTAGGAGGAGGAACAGCATTGTAAGCACTACCCCCAGCTCCTGAATGGCTAGGCGTAGTTTGTAATTGCACTTGTACAGGAGGTATTTGAGGAGGCACTACCCCCAGCCCAGTATTGGCAGGTATTGAAGATGCTATAATCTCTGGACTAGTAATAGGTGCAGCTGGTGGTGTAACATGTTGTGCTACAATGATGGAATACATACTAGCAACCATCTCAGCTATGGTTTTTAATTTGTCTTCGAGTACAGCAATTCGTTGTTCTTGATTTGCGGAGGTTGAAGCATCTGGATCATCGGTGACAACATAAGCCGTCACTTCTCTTGGCACAGTGGAAGATATTATTTGTTCAGAACTTTCACTGTATGCATCATAATCAGAAAATGAATCATCTCCTGACTGGGAAACAGGAAGATGACTTGAAGGATTTTGAGGAAGATTCCTTTGACCGATTGTATCTCGGCTTCGAGAACGGGTATGTTGAAATACTCCCTCAGAAGATTCTTGAAGTAGATCCAGATACCGTTGACTTGGTTTGCGAGGTTTGCCGTGCTTAGAGCACCTTCTACCCCCAGTGTCTCGAGAAGTCATGTTAACAGAAGCGTACAACACTTCTTCATCTTCTGACATCGGTTCTGTTTTAGCAAAAGTCAAACGATCGAAGGCAGATCATTTTGTCGTTTGACAACAGCATTGGATGATGACTTTATGATTACAGTGATGATCAGATGGTTGAGATGGAGATATTGAGACATTATCCTGTTTTTGTCTTAGATGTTCTCGAAGATCTACAACAGGACGAGGAAAGTTTCGAGGGATCTGTTCTTTGATAACATTTGGAACATGATTCCGATTCTTTAAATGTTTAGTCCCTTGAGTATACAGGGAAGTACTCACTTCATTGGCATAAGTGTCGGGATTTTTGACTTTGGAGATTTGTTTCTGATGATGTTTAACCTTCGGCATTGACTGTTTGCGTTTTACCGAAGTGGGTCGATTAAGATAAGTTCTGAGGTCAGCAAATTTACCCCCAGGAGTTTCTGTTTGAGACACTAACAGTTTTCCCTGTCTGGAATGACAAATTTGGAGAGTCGGGAGGTCCTGGAATTCTGCTATCGGAGTAGGCAGAATACCTCTTTGATTAGTATAAGTACTCTTGTTATAAAGGAAAGAAGAATCCTTGTTTGCCAGAGTTCTTGAATTGATTGGAGCCGAGACACATTGAGATGGATCTTCCTCAGTAAAGACTGAAGAAGACTGAGAAAAGACCAAAGGGCCTTTTCCTTTGTTTTGAGATGAAGGGTTAGCTAAAGAGCATTTCCCTCTGTTATCTTCCAAGTCATGAGACAAGGAAGTTTGAGAAAAGACCAATGGACCTTTTCCTTTGCTTTGAAGAGAAGGAAGAATAGTCAAAGGACTACCCTCAATGGATTGCGCAGGGGCAATAGGGTGTTTGGGAAAAGGAGTAGAATCTCTTCTTTTATTGTGAGAAGAAGAAAATTTAGCCAAAAGGCTGTCTTTCTTGGATTGCGCAGACTTGGTTTGCGCATGGATGGAAGGTGCACTAGTCATTTGTGCATTAGAAGCTTTGGTAGGAAGTGCATCAGGAGTTCTTGTCTTAGAGTGCTTGGGATGCACTTTGGTTACTGGAGTGCTATTTTGTGCAGGAAAAGCTACTGCCAATTGCGCCAGAGTCATAGGAGTCTTCTGTTTTGACAAGGCAGCATATGAAGTAGCTTGCGCAATAGTTGCAACAGATTGTGCAGTCTTGACTGCAACAGATTGTGCAGCAGTTGCTGAGACAGACTGTGCAACAGTTGGCACAGCAGTTTGTGCAGCAGTCTGACTAGCAGATTGTGCAACAGTTGGTACAGCATCCTTGGTGGCAAAAATGCCAGATTGTGCAGACTTGGAGACCCAAACTGAGTGCACTTTGCTCTTGGCAGAAGTGGCTACAGTACGGAGAGTGGTCTTGGAGTTGAGCATCGCCTCATAGGCTGTCTGGTTGACCTTAACAACCAGCGTCTTCTGCGTCTTCCCGATAGACGCTACGTCACATTAAGTTGCAACTTCCTCGTTGGAGGAGAAAGTTGTCTCCAGCAGAGTCGCCATTTTGTTTACAAAAACAAAAGTATAGAACTTTATTGATACAAACTGTAATAAAGATTATAAGAATTCTGGGAAAATTACAACTATAGGAATCCAATCTTGATGACGATTGCTTTATCCCTTGGACGATGTGAACTGTGAAAACGAAGCCTTTGAAGTTGAAAACAACTCTGGAAATTAAAGGCAAAAGCCTCTAAAGTTGAAGACAAAAGTCTCGGAAGAATGCAGCAGCACTTTGGCAAGAACTCATGAACTCTCTGATTTTTGATCTCTGATCTTGATCCCCTTGAAATGAAGACTTCAAACTCTATTTATAGAGTTCTGAAAATAACTAACTTTCAGTTATTTTGGACTGCGCAGGATGATTTGCACAGCATTGGTTTGCGCAGCATTGATTTGCACAGACAGTTACTGGATCGTGGGCCAACTATCATGGACACATGGCATCATTTGATAGAAATGCGCATGATCGTGCATAAACAGTTGCCACGTAATGAGCAATCGATGGCATGAATGCCACGTATAACTTATCAGTTATATTGATGGAGTGCGCAGAATTGAATTGCGCATACATGGTTTGCGCAGACTCAAACTGTGCAGGATTGGTTTGCGCTGCCAGCTGTCAGCCGCCCTCGAGCACTGTGCGGCGCAGGAAACGAACAGACTCCTTGTTATCCGCGCTGTCAGTTGTCAGAAAAGATTTGATTTGATTTGGTAATGATGACTTCTGCCACGTCAGTCTGCGCAGTTGGAAGTGTGCGCAAAGCAGTATACGCAATCGGATTGCTGCGCAATCTGTTGTCTGCGCAATTCATCCAAATGATGGGTTTCTTGATTTCTTTGACTTTGTTGATTGATGCAACTTAATTTTTTTAGGACCTACATACAAAAGCTGTAAATGTAGAAAGCCAAGGCACTAAATCTCATCCATAAATATATAATAAAATAAAGATAGAATCAACTTGAATAGTTATGGTACAATCGTTGGGCGAAGACAAATCCACTGCCAACTAATTTAAATAAGAAAGAATTATACAAGAAAATGATTGGTCGAGCGAAGGAGTTGACGACCCAAAAAGCAACATCTCGAAGAATAGAGTGCAAGTCATGGCCTTAGCTAGAGCACCTACGAAGACAAGAACACACACCTGGCGAGATAACCAGGTCCTCAGAGGGACGTAACAAGACACATAATATCATGCCAATAAACTGAATAATAAAGCTCAATAGAAAAGTATGCATGAGTAAAGGTTCCTAACCATTCTATGTGAAATGCACTTTAGAGGACAACGTTCTACACAGGGGCTGTAACGGATTCACGTAAGCAAGTAATAAAGAGTGGCCGTCAAGTAGCGCTCATCCGAGTCACTATCGGCCCTTGGCAGAAGGTAGTACTCATAAGAGCCACCCTCGGCCCAAAATGTGTGTAAAAAAATAAATGTAGCCCCTACGCAAATAACTGTCCCCTCCCCCCAATGATACTATACATGTGTCGACTCCACGACACTGTTTAATCCTTAATAACTGCCAAGTCTTCTACACAATCTATTAATAGTTATATCCTAACGCACGGCCTGTACACGCCAATGATCAGTCAACACGCAAGTCCACATCTATATGCGACTCACAACTCACACACAATCCGTAGCACATCGTGACAGTTTATGAGATGCACTAAACATACGGTGGTCCCTTAACTCTAAGACAATTGCATATAGTATAATAATTTACATCTATATATAGTTTTAAAAGAACAACATAAAGAAAAAGCATGCATGATATTGAGCAAGAAATTAAACAGTAAAGGCAAGTTGTCTTGCCTGGGGTACCGCTTGGTGTGGTGATCTGACAGGTTCTAATTAGTCCAATAGCCATGGTTGATGTAGGTATCCAAAATTTGTGAGAAAAATAGGCAAGCATTATCAGTCATGAGTAATGAGAATAATTGGAAGAATTTGTGGAGTAAGTAAATATACAAATTCTTAGAAATATTTATATTATTTTAAATACATGCTTACTTTGTAAAAATTCATTTACAAAAATACTTTGAAAATATGTATATATAATAATTTTAAAAATTATATCTTATTAGCCAAAATACTCTAAGTTGTAAAATATGATCAAGGTGGAAACTAAATTTCATAATTTAAATATCTATTTTAGATAAATATTTAAAATACTTCTAAATTATTTAGACCAAAAAGTATAACTGGTCAAATATATATATGTACATATACATCAAAAAGAATACTTTTAGTGTTTAAAAAATTATCTTTAAATTTGCTAGAAAATATTTGTTCAATTAAAATAATAGTAATAATAATAATGTAAATAATAATATTTAGCAAAACAACAAACTAATGTTAATAATAGTATATAAATAATAAAACTAATAATAATTAATAATAATGATAATAATACTAATAATAATAAAATAACAAAAATAACTCCACAGCTCATTTTCCTATTTATAATAATAATACTAATAATAATATAACAGTAATAATTAATAAGAATAATAATAGTAATAGTAATAATAATAATGATACTAACTTCTACACCAACCAAACACTCTTCCCCAATTTATAGTGTGATAGAGAGAGAGAGAGAGACAGATGGAGAGAAGAGGGATTTGGGCAAAGAGGGGAATAAAAGAGCTCACCGAGGTTTACCGGAGGAGCTCCGGCGAAAGGAGGTGGCCCGGCGTGGCGGTCGTCCGCGAGCAGCGCGACGGAGTAGAGGGCACAGGGGAACTCCGGCGGGTCGGTGAGACTCCTCGGCGGCGAGGATCTGGCGACGGGAGGGTTCTAGGCGGAGTCCCATACGCGCGGATCTGGCGAAGGCCTGGTGAAGGCGTGCGCGATCGTCGGAGACTTCAGACAAGGGGCCGACGCTGGTGGCGGGGTTCAGGCGCCGGGACGGAGGCTGAGTCCTGGGCGGAGACGCAAGTAGAGGAACAACGTCGAGAGCCGGCAGAGCTCGGCGACGGAGAACACGGAGTGGGTTTCTACCGTGTTTCGTGCATACGACGGATACGGGAGCTCGACAGCACCTGAGGCGCACAGGCGGACGGAGAAAGCGGGAAAGTCGGAGGATAGACGCCGGCGGTGGAGGAGACCGCACGGCGTGGCGAATCTACGGCGGCAACGGAGGTTAGGGTTCCACCCCTCTTTTTATTTCTGAATTTGGGGGTTAATGGTGGTGGTGACCGACGTCGACGGTGGACGCCGCGGTGGTGGTATGGTGAATGGCCGAAGATGGCCGCGGCGGATAGGGCGTGGGTTCGGTGGTGGCGATGATGATCGGTGGTGATGACGGTGGTGGTTGTTGGTAGGTCGGGTCGACGGCGATGGGGAACTCGGGTTGGCTGGGTGCGGCCGGGATGGTGGCAAATTGGTGATGGCGACATGGGTGCGGGTGGCACGACGGTCGAGTAGAGACGGCTCGGAGGAAAAGCGTCGTGGCATCGGAGGAGATCCTGTGCGCGGTGGCACGCAGAGGAGTTACGATGGAGGTGATGACGGGGATGCTGGCGGAGTAACGGAAAGACGGAGCGGGATTTGATTGTTGGGAATCGTCGTATCCAGGATTGTCGGACACGACGGGGATAACTGTAAAAGATATGGAATAAGATTGACACAGACACGATGCACAGCACGTTGCACGAATTTGTGAAGATTGGTTTCGTGTGAATTTTCTGGATGAGTACCTCTCCTTATATAGGAGATGGAAATTCCCAGTTGGATAAGGACTAGGATTCGTTTAAATTCTAATTAGGTAAATCTCCTATTAATTCAAATTGATTTAAAAATAACTCAATCCAAATCAAATCAAATCTAGATAAATTCTATCCTTAATTTAAAATATTTTTAAATAAAGTCAATAAAATCTTTTCTAATTTAAATTACCATATTTAATCAAATATTAAAATTAACAAAATCCCAAATATCCTTTTCATAATTAAATAAATATAGTGATAATTAATTTTAAAAATCATGATAAATAATCATAAAATAACTCTTTATAAATAGCAAAAATATGTTACTATACAAATTTCAAATTTACAAATATCTAGAATATATTTTATATAAACCAAAATTTTCCAAATCACTGCTTATCTTTAAATGACGAACAAAATAACTCCTTTATAAAATAAAATATTTATTATATTTATTTGAACATGTACTTTCCTATAAAAATAATTTTATAATAAAAAATATATTTTTTAAGTAAAAATATGTACGCTCGTACATATTCGTACTCATCGAGCTAATACGAAAGATGCGAACTCGTACGCGACGTATAAATACGAAAAACAAAATTAACACCAAAAATAAAAATTGTAGTAAAATTTTTAGGGGGTTTACACCCGAACCTTTCCAGTCTTTTTCAAAACTGGTACAACGTTGGCTACCCAGTCAGGATGATGTTCTTCTCTGATAAAATTGTAAGTAATAAGCTTTTTGACTTCATCATCAATCGTATCCATCATCTCGGGCTTGAATCGTCGTTGCTGTTGTTTGAATGGTTTAGCATTAAGCAAAATGTTAAGTTTATGAGTTGCGACTTGAGGATCTAAGCCCAACACATCTTTATAACTCTTGGCGAAGACATCGATATATTCATGAATGAGGTGAATTAGTTTTTCTTTATCATCTTCTGGAAGATTTTTGCTAATGAAGATCGGTCGTGGTACATCTTTCTCTCCAACATCGATCTGTATTAGTTGATCCTCAGTAGGTGGTTCTCGTTGTTCAAAACAAAGTTCCTACTGGTTGTCCATCCTTTGAGCCCAAGGATCTACTTTAGGAGCTTCTTCAATGTCATCTTCGTCATCTTTTGAGAACTCAGTAGACACCATGTTAGAAGATACTGTTACCCGATGAACATGACCTACTGGTATCATAATCCAATGAAATGGAATCAGAAGATTTAGATCATTCATCTTCATCAGATTTGTAAGCTTCTGGAGTAAGAAGTGGTGAAGTATAACCTAATCCCCACTTTATTTTGTTGTAGTGTTGTTGTGATTTTTCTTTTGGAACAGAAATACGAATAGGAGTTCGCCTTCCTTTACCGCTATTGAGACCAGTTTTGAAATCATAGCCCATTTTACGGATGATTGCCTTGGATTGTGGACTATAGCGACGTAATTGTAGCCTTCATGTATCATCCTTATTATTGTTGTCAGGCATGATTTTTTGTTCTTCTCTTTTATTAAAAAGTATATGAATTTTGCCTTTCTTTCGAGACGGTACTAAGAAGTACGATTCTTGTATTGATTCCATTGACACCATATTTTGAAGAGACGATACGACTCCTATTGTAAGTGGCTTAAAGCTATCTAGCATATCCAAATAACATTGAGTATAATAAGAGACATTATTATACTGCAAAGGAGATGCTTTATTGATTTTTATATCATCATTTACAACAGGACCTTTAGCCTTAACAGGCTTAGTCAAATTGATAACCAGAGGGGGAAAAGAAGAACGAGAAGGAGAAGGGTGCTTTTTACGACGAAGGTCGATTACAAGTGGCTCAGAAGAGGTGAGCTCCCTTTGTTTCTGACTAACACCAGGAGGCTGCTTCTTATGAGAAGGAAGGTTGATAGGCAATGGTTTGGAAGACTGAGGACATGAAGTACGCCCTTTGACAGGGATCACCAGAGTATCATTCGGTACGCCTTTCTGTTATTCATCAGTATCCATTGCCAGTACCACCTTCATGAATTCCTCTTTATACATGCGAGAGTCATTGCAGTACGCTTCAACCCCCTTGAAAGTATTTAGGTCTGTAACTTCTTTTTGGACTTCTCCATTGCCATCCATATATTTAAAACATTGATGAAGAGTAGAAGGTACAATATTGTGTTCGTAGAGGATTGGTCTTCCCAACAAAGCATTGTATGAGCCATGATTATCAATCACATAGAAAATCGCCTTTGTACAAAGATTGCCGATTTGAAGTATCAAGCGTATCTTTCCCAAAGGTTCACTTCTTCCTTGATTGAACCCCAAGATAGTAGTAATAGTTGTAGAAAGATTGTGCATTAGGATTTTCAGGGTATCCAACAGAGTCTTTGGCATGATGCTAAGTGCAGACCATGGGTCAATCAGAATACGATCAACTTTCATGGTGTCGACATATCCCGTGAAGTAGAGAGGACGATCATGACGATTGTCTTCTAACAATATGTCATCTTGTGTAAAAGTAATATTGGGCATTAGTTCAAATACACTATGACAATGTATACAGCTAACAGGCTCTTTTTTAGGCTTCTTGAGGAGAGTACGATAAGCATCAGCCTGCATCAAAGCTTCACTTAACGTTTCTCGAGTTTCTTTTAAGAGACGTAAGAGTTCGAAGATTGATAATCTTGCTGGAGTATTAGCTAATTGAGCCAGTATATCAAAATTATATGGCTTCTCAAGTCCAAGAGATAAGGACTTCTTTAATGCTTTGTCAAAGCAGATAGGTTGTTTTTCCTTATCTGTCGATGTCGGTTTGGGATGAGTTGGTTCAACTACCAGCGAGGATGTAGATGGTATATTCTCAACAGGGGAAGATGATACAGGAGGAACATCAGGAGATGACGCATGTGTTTGCCATAGAAAAATCAAAGATAGGTATTACAGAATACTGAAATTGATTGCAAATTCGCTTGTATAAAGAAAAGCCTAGAAAGAAATCCTAGAAAACAATCTAAGTACAATTATTTAGTTTTGATTCTAGAGGGTGACGGTAGAGGCTCGAGAAAGTGCTATCAACACTGTCTTACTCCTCGGACTATCTGACGCAGCCTTTAGCTCTTGAAAGGATTGTTTTTTTGAAGGTTGCCAGCCTTTTGCAGGGGTGTGGCACCCTGCTATATATAGTAGTATGTGTGTTGAGCCGCATAGATGGCCTGTGACCACATGGCTAATTAGTACGTAAAGACTGGCTCTTTGGCCGCCATATGTCAATTTGTTGGAATTTTGTTGCAGGACAGTTAGGACTTGGTCATCCTGCCACGTGTCCTATCGCAGGAATCATTTTGAGCCGCATGGATCTCTCAGTTTTCGACCATGTGGGGCTGTATTAGAGTCATGCGGCTTAAGTAGCATACTTTCTTAGCCCAGACATAGCTCAAGGATTTAAGCCGTACAGATTCAGTATTTTGGCCGCATAAAGCTCATGCGGCTTGGATCGCAGTTACTCTTGGCTGCATGAAGTTCGAAGACTTTAGGACCGCATATGTTTGAGCCACAGAAGGTTCATGTGGCTTAGGTGACACTCCTTCTGGCCGCATAAAAGCGTATGAACCCTGCTTTCGGGCGACGTTTCACGTCTTATCTTTTTGTCAAAGTGTCAAAGCTGTTATTTTGTCAGTTTTGACAGGATTTGTCAGCTTTATCAGACGAACTGATTCTCTTGGCCGTATATCTTAAATCTGTTTTGCGGCTTTTCCTTTATGCGGACCTGTTCGGCCCAAAGTATATATGCGAAAATTTTTGATCCGCATGAACCCCATATTTTCCATGCTTCTACAAGACCCCGTTCAAAGTTTTCAAATTATAAATTTGGAATACTTTGAATAAGAAGCATGGATATGTCAAGCCGTAGGGAGTCTTTAAGTCGCAGGGAATTTTTGAGCCACAGAGAGATCTTGAGCTGTAGGGAAATCCTGAGCCACAGGGAAACCCATCAGCCTGCCAGCTGTCACCGCTGCATTTAATTTTCTTTATTTGATTTTGGATTTGGGTCCTCTTTTCGAGATAAAGTCGACGGTTACTAGGGATAAAATCCCCAAATGCTATCATTATCTTTAATGATCTCGTGAATCGAAGCGGCATTCTTCTTAAAACTCTATAAATATGGGCTATTTTAAAGAAAAATATTTCTCTTTTACCTTCTTCTCTTTTATCTTCGTCATTTTGTCTTCAATGGCTCCAAAATCTTCCAAGTCGACTGCGGCCAAAGGGAAAGGACTTTCTCCTCCGTTGAGCGTGACGGGATCTCCTTCCATTCATTCCGACGTGCACCCCCTATCAAAGGTAAGGTCAGTAGAAAGACGATGGCTATATCATAAGTTTTATGTGTGGGCCCATGCTATATCGCTTTTTGTGCTTTAAGCTTGATCGATGCATGCCCTATCTCAGTTGGACCACATGTGTTCTGTATGATAGGGCCGTATGGGCTGAGTCGCATAAGCGCTGCTTATTCAAACCTGAACCACATGAGTAACCCAGGACTGATCCACATAAATACTACATAACTGTGCCACATAAGTGTCTCCTGATTGAGCCGCATGGGTATTTCATATTTTGAGCCGCAGAAGTATTTCGTGACTGAGTCGCATGAGCATTATGATGGAACTGGGGATTCCCAGGACCCTTCCTTTGGTGTACGTATTGATCGATAGAAAGTTAAACAAATCTAATACGTGATCTAACCTTTCATAGGCGGAAACTAGGGTTCACGAATTATACCTACGGCGAAAAGAAGACAAGTAATTCCTAGCAATCTCGAGCGCATGACCCCAAGATCTTCTGCACGTATTCCTTTTTCGAGTTGGACGTCATGTGGGCGACGATCTTCCAACCTTTTCTTCTCCTTGGCAGCCCTCTCTTTCTCTCCTTACGTGAATCACGAATTTAGAGAAAGTTTTAGATTTCTGATCAGTAATCTGGCGGCCAGAGAACAGAGGATATATATAGGCTACGGCAGGGACCATGAGGAGAAATTAGGGTTAGGTCTCCTAACGGATCTGGATATCCCGTGTTCAGCCCGAACACACAATCCAGGCCCATTAACAATAGCTTGGTCCACTAATGAGCTATTGTTGTACTACCTCCCTAATCCCAAATTATGTTTGTGGGCTCCTTTTATTATATGCTCGTTTGGCTCCCCTAAGATATCGTATATCCGTCGATCAAATTAAGTTACTGACAACTATATTGATTCGACATCTTTTATCCTTAAGTAGTACCGCTCAACTTTATTTGTCATGTCAGATATAATCCACCTGCAGGATTTACATGACAATCCTTATAAGCTCCTTAAGGGGACATCATCAACCCGATGTATGGGACATGGATTCCATTTATAATTAACAGCCCATCATACATACAATAATATTACCCAATTCATAGAGGTTGTTGATCCATAATGAATCTCACTCTTTTATGAGTCAAAGTAATGCACACTACATATGCATGTCCGTTATTATATCCGGATTAAGAGCACAAACAACCATAATAACATAGGTGTTTGTTCTCTTATGTAGTCAGTACAAAGAGAATAACCTCAAGTGGTCCTGTTCAATACACACAAAGTGTACTAGTGTAAACCTATAGTCAAGATAGACTAATACCAAATTATACTACAACCTTTCCAATAGATTGTCCAAGTCCATCTAGGTTGTGAACTATTTAAATACTCCATAGGGAACTGATAATATGATCTTCTGTGTGACACCACACATCATATTATCTAGAATATAGAATATCAGACATTTGTATTAATACTTCCAACAAATATAATATACAAATATTTGCCCATATGATTCTCATTCAAAAATTAAGAAAATAAGGTTACTACAAAAGTGATGCTTTTAGTATATAACCCTAACACATTTTATGACCGATCTGCATGAACCCTCTAAGTGCCTCATGTCTGAGCCGTATGAATACTTCATGATTGAGACATATGAGCACTTCATGACTGGGCCGCATGAATCCTTAAGTAACTCATGACTGAACCGCATAAGCATTTTATGATCGAGCCGTATGAACCCCCTAAGTGCCTTATGACTGAGCCGCATGAACACTTCATGACTGAACCATACGAGCACTTTATGACTGAGCCGCATGAGCACTTGTATGACCGGGCCGCATACGTCTTGTGTTGTAGGTTGCCCACACTTCTTTCATAACTACTAGGCCGTATAGGTTCTGTGTAGCTGAAGGATGAACCTCTTCTAACCTCACTTCTTCTTTTGTCCTTTGCAGTGACCTTGCCCTTAGCTCCATCGAGGGAGCTCCTGGTGGGATATGCCCAATCTGTATTGGGTGTCAGTTTTGACCAGATAGTCGAACATGTGTCGACTCAGATTACCCAAAATCAGCCTGAAGATCGGCTGAAGGAGATCAGAAACCAGTCCTTCTTTTTCTTACTTAGCATGATGAACTCCGGGCAATTAAATGGCATTCATCCGAAGCCTATGTTTTTATTCGGGGATGCCCTGGCTATTTCAGATCCGACCATCATAGAGACTTTTGAGAGTTGGGACTTCTTTTTTTAGGGAGAAGCAATTCACATACCCTTGATGGAGCGCCACTTTCCCTTATCTGGTTTTAATATGGTACCTTTTGAAAGGAAGATGTTCAGTTCTCTAACTCTGGATCAGCAGGGGATCTTCGTAGGCCATATCCGTTTTAACAACCCCACAAGGTCAGTGGTCGCAGTAAAGGAATCAATGAGCTACTCTATCGTTGGACTGGCTCCCGGCAGTCTCATCAATGAACTGAAGCCCAATATGTTTTCTCTAAGGCGGACACCTTTCTGAATCGGATTGCTCGCAAATGGTCATACCCTGCAGGGAGATTGTCGTTATTAAATAGCCACAACCTAATCCTTCCAGCGGTAAAGTCGGTTTTTGGGAGCAAGTTGGCTCTGCTTCCTGCTATGGTATGCAGCATCCATAGGGGTCTCCATACCTTTACGTCAAAAGTTATCGCTCGTAATCTTACGAAACCCTTCAATAGAATTGAGCTGCCATATCATTATTTAGTGGGGTAGTTGTTGATGCATTGCCCCTCTCTAATGCGACCTGGTCCGGAAGGCAATACGACAAGCGACAATGCCTTCATCTACCACTATTGTGATATGCTCTGGAATTGTACGAGCTTTCCTGATTATCGAACCGCTCTCACACGGGTGGATAGATACTCTTTTTGTGTCAGTTCCGTCTTTTGCCGAGAAGGAGATGGGATGTGTTCACCTTGATAGTGCTGTTGCGCCCTAGGCTTTGTCTAAAAATTATTTCGCTGGTTGTAGAGTATTTGTCCTTCCCATCGGGTGTACCATAACCGCAATGTTGTATACCTAGAACCATACCTGCCTAGCCGGTATTCTCGGCAATTTAGGTATAGCCAATTATATTTGGATAGTCCTAACCCTTGACTGGATTTCGAGGGGAGCGTCTTGGATGGTATCTAGGCTTGGAACTATTATTCGGCCATTCATACTCAGGCTAGCTTCGTTCTACCTGACACTTTGGGGCATATCGCATATATGGTGGCTCTTCGTTACGTTTCTGTGAATGCGCGTCCCAGCAACTTTGATCCCCGTACTAGTTTTATTGTTGGTACGAAATTGGAGGAGCGACTAAGGGACTCCCGAGAGGACAAGGAAGGGAAAGTAGAAAGCTTCCGATTCAGACTCTGACAGCATGGAGGAGAAGGAATATGACTCTAAAGATCTCCAGCCCTCTGCAAGTCCTTTGGCTATGCCTATGCGTGTGCCTTCACCTGCATCAAATCCTCCGTGCACACGAAGCAGGCCTGAGGCTATTGCCGCTGATAGACCTCGTTTCCAGAAGCGAGTCGCGGTTAGGTTTTACGGGTTTAGTATCGAGGAAACGAGTAGTGGCATCGAAGTCAACGTGGGGGTAAGCTCTTTTACGACAAGCCCCAATATTGTCCTTGGGATGTTATCTGAAGGCCCTCCTTTACAGGTATCGGAGGAGGCAAACCTTTTGTCACCAGATGCCGCCCATGTTGTTTCCTCTTTGGGTCCCGACCCTGAAGTCGTGGGGTCCTCACAGGCGGGTGCTAATATCATTACGTCTGTACCTGGAGCAACAGGGGTGGAAAGGATAGGCCTTGATTGTTCAGGTGCCACCGCTGACCTCACTGGAGTTGTGGAAACGGTGGAAGGAGCTGAGAAGACTCCGACCGAGCCGCAGTCTTTGCCCTTTACTTCTGGTAAGCTATATCGCTTTCTTACCAGTGAGGAGATTTTCTCTCTCTCTCTCTCTCTCTTTTTCTTTTTTTGTCAAGATGATTGCTGGTTGTGCCGGACCTACAGGATCTACCTCTCTGCTACCAGTGGTGGATGTGGCCGCGGAGGAGGAGATAGCAGAGGATCCAGGAGCTGGCCTGGTATAGGCAAGGAACATTCCTTCTTGCCTACAGGCTCGAGTTGAGGGGCCTTCCACCGTATTGATCACGGATATCTCGGCTTCCTCAACCTCTCTGGCGAGTGCGGGCTCGATTGGACTTGCCTCTTCTCCAAAATTTAAACTTTCTGTCCTACCCAGCCTTCAGTTCCTTCGGGCTACGGAAGAGAAGATTACTGCTGTATGGGAGTCTCATTGCTTAGAGTTTGTTTCCCTTCTAACAGGATCATCAAGCTCAAGTGTGCCTCCTTCCCAGACGCCTTCAGCTCCCTTAGGTGCTATCCCTTCGACGCCGTCCTCTCTGGAGAATTTGGACGAGTCGTCAAGGGACGTAATCGAGAGCTTTTATCGTCATTTGAAATGGAGGATCGAGGCTGCTTTGAGGAGGGGAATATCGTTTTCTGTAGCTCGCCATTGTGCCTGCGATCAAATTGAACTGCTGAAGATGCTCCCGGGTGGTGAAGGGGCGTCCGTCCTCCAGGAGCACAAGCTGGCAGAGGCTGATCAATATATAAACTAGTTACAAAAACTGCGGCAAGTTGACGTGTCTGCTGTAGTGGAGCAGGAGCGTGCTTTTCTTATAACAGCCGCAGAAAAGGTGAAGGCCGTGCAGAAGACAACCAAGCCCACCTTGGAGAAGGATCTCCATAAGCTGTCTATTAAGTACGACAGGCTGAGCCAAGAGGGTGAGATCTACTTGACTCGTGAGGAAATTACCAGTCGTGCTATGGCTGAAACCAATAAGCAGCTTCTCCAGCTCCAGGCCAGGTTGGCATCTCTAGAGACTGAGCTCCAAGCCACTCGTCAGGAGAGGAAGAAGATTTTCAAGGAGAGTGCTAAAGTCGCACGAGCCTCTGCTGCTCTAGAGGGAGCACTAAAGAAATTAGAAGAAAACTGACAAGCTCATGCGCATCTCGAGGATGCCGAAAGATTATCCCAGGAAGTTAAAGTCGAGTCAAACTGAGAATTGAGCGCTCAAGTGCGCAGCTGGAAGGCATTCTCAACAAGCTATGTATTGCTGATGAGTAATGGATTTTTCTCCTTCCCCTCTTTTTTTGAATGTAAAGAATATCCTCTTAGGGGGACTTTTTGTGGACTTATTGCCCTTTTGTGCATTTGAAAATGCGAGCAAATAGATTTGAATGATATTTTATGGACCTACAACTCTTTGGTACACCGATGGTGCGAGTAATAGATTAGGATAACTTTTGTGGACTTATTACCCTTTTTGTGTACTGACGACGTGAGTACTGATAATAAGTGGGGAGAAGACCAACATATTTACTCATAGGTAATGAGGACGTGGTAAATATGGGTCTAAAGTAGAGCCTTCCTACTCAGAGGTAATGAGGACGTGGTAGGAGTAGGCTTAATAGGGATACATAGAACAACTCAAAGGTGCTATTAATGTGGAAGTTCTATGTATTGGGCTGTTTGTTTGTGATGGACGGAAAAACAACTCAGCGGTAATATGGACGTGGCTGTTTTTCCCGTTAGAGAATTTTGTGGACCTATTACCCTTTTTGTGCACCGACGGTGCGAGTAATAGATTAGGATAAGTTTTTATGGACCTATTACCCTTCTGCGCACTGGTGGTACAGGAAATAGATTTCGAAACAAAACCTAACAGAGGTAATATGGACGTGATATATGGTAGTCGAAACATCAAAGTTGAAATTCAGAGGTATCAATATACATGACTTGTCACTCATAGAGATGCAATACGAGTCCCATCGGGGGGAAGAACGGAGTGTAAGTTTAGAGGTACCTGATGTACATAACTCGACACTCTGGGTATATATATATATATATTTTTTTACTATCCGTTTGTGCCACCTGGTACTTGGCGAATCCTCTGTCCTCTTCGGCTATCCCCTGCTATCCCAAAGGTTAGGACACCGTCTTGGGCAACTTGAACACCAAGGGTTGGACTTGTGATATTAGCTTGCCTGAGCTTGTCTGATCGGCACTTAGTTGCCGGCTCGTCTTGGGAAGACGGGTGACAATTGGCTTGGCAAGGGACTTTGTGTCTTCCAATTGCCTTTGAATGGATTTTGTCAATCGGGTCACCATCGGCCCTATGACGGGCTTTGGCTTTTGACTTTGGGGGTCGGATGACCATTGGTTCCGACTGCATAGCCTGGACGAGAGAATCGGGCACCTCTTTATGCAAAGTTGCGACAAGGGGTACGACTTTGCCTGGTTTACGGGTCTGGAGATAAAAATATCAAGGGTTCCTCTGGCCCTGCGATGGTCTCCCGTTTTTCAGTGATGTACTTCTTGGATTCTTCATATAGACAAGCCTCCGACGAATAATAAGACTCAACTCCTTTGAAGGGATCGATGTTGGCTAATTCAGTCTTCATGAAGCCGTGCCTACTGATATACTTGAAGCATTGGTGGAGGGTGGACGGTACAATCATATAGTCATGTATCCACAGACGCCCCAAGAGGATGTTGTAGGGCGTGTCTACATCTATGACGTAGTAGGTAACTTCCGTCTTCAGGTCACCAATCTGGCACTTCAACCGGATCTTCCCTAGGGGATAGCTCCTTTTCGAGTTAGAACCGCTAATGGCAGTGTTGGTTGCTACTAGCCGATGCATAGGGATGCCAAGAAGTTGGAGCAAGTTTTTCAGGATGATGCTTATTGACTAGCCAGGATCGATATACATCCGATCGACTTTGATGTCGCCTATGTATCCAGTATAGTACAAGGGGCGATCATGCAAATTAGACTTGATCAACATGTCCTGAGGAGTAAATATGATGTTGGGCATTGCATCTGTGCTATCGTCGCCCTATAGATCTGCTTGCGGGTCTTCCCCTGGAGGCTTGACCTGGACTAAGTAGGCATCATCATTTTGAAGTGCTTCGCTTAATGCGACACGAAGTTCCTTGAAGAGCCTTAGGAGCTCGTATAATGGCAACTTTGCTGGCGTATTAGCCAATTATGCTAAAATATCAAAGTTGTAAGGTCTCTCCAGTCCCTGAGGTACATCATTGCAAAATGGCCTGTCAAAACAGGTTTCCTTTATTTTGGACTTATCTGCCAGTGGAGGCTGAGATGGCCTTGGAACATCAGAGGGAGGCAACGTTACCGGCTGAGGATCTTCGTCTGAACTATCCCGTACGGGCTGGACTTGTGCTCCAGACCGGGTAACAATGGCTGCAGCTTCCTCAACCTCGGCTAAAATTGTTTGGCAGGATCTAGACTTCCTACCCTTTTTCTTGTTAGTAGGAGATGACACCTCCTGGGTAACTTCGAGCACTAAGTCTGGATGCACCCACATGATCTCTCCTCGCGATGTGGTGAGAGGTACCAATCCAGATATTTAGCTCCGGACGGGTGGAAGATTAGTAATCTCCATCGTTGCCTGAGGGACAGGTATGACCCCGTCTGGAGTGCTTGTTGGAGGGAAGTCACCGAACAGAATAGACACCATATTTGTCGCCACGGAAACCTCTTCAAAGTCTATCGACAGAGCTTTGGAGTCGATAAGACTCTGAATGTACTACTTCAATTGGAAGCAATCATGAGTGGCATAATGGATATAGCATTGGAAGTGACAATACTTTGGGTCCTCCATTTCTGCTGCTCGGGGCTCGCGCCTTGGTGGAAGGAGCTGGATCCTATCCCTTGCAAGAGCATATCGAAGATAGGTTTGACATGACTATCTTCAAATAAGTAATTAACCTTGGGCCACGGACCTTCCACCTGTTTTTGTTCGGGCTTCTAAGTCGTACCAGCGACCATGGCCTGTTTGCCCTCATTGTTCCGGTTGGCGGTGGCGCCACTGTTGTTGTTGCTGGGGGTGGAACCAGGACATCTGCCTTTATCCTCTCCATCTGGGATGTGTAATCCCAACTGGCGAGCTTTTTTTAACTTTGCCTCTGGATTGGTAGCACTTATGATGAAGGTCATCTAATCCCTGAACTGATCGTCACCCATCCAGAGGCTAATTGCAGGGAGCAGATTCTTCTGGCAAATTTCAATCAAAGAGCTCTCGGGATTGTCTTGGGGCAATCTCATCGCAGTTTTGCAGAACCGCTCGATATAGTTCCTTGTTAGCTCCTTTTCTCCCTGAACGGCGTCCATGAGAGACGACATCGTTACATCATGCCCCACTTCGTAGAATCTTTCCAGGAACATATGTTTGAAGCCGTCAAAAGAATGGATACAATTGTTGGAAAGGTTACGGTACCAGTCGAATGCAATCCCCTCCAATGCTCCGATGAATAATCGCATGAGGATGGCATTACTATGTGGCAAGTGGTTGGTTATGACCTCAATGTAAGTCATGTACCGACTAGCAGAGGTCTTTCCGTCATAAGAATCGATATGGAACGGCTTGTACTGTGGTAGAAAAGGTACATCTCTCCATGCAACGGGATATGGCTGGCGTATTCTGAGGTCCTAAGAGGAGTCTCGGGCATTGAACATTGCCCGAAGCTCATGGACTTCCTTCCTTGCCTCCTTGGCTTCATCTGCAGCTGAAGGAACGTACCTAAAGGATCATCACCCAAAGAAGGGGCGATCGTGTTGGAGTCCGCATTGACTGCGGGTCCCAAGCTTGTTTGCCCGGGCATCCTTGCCGGTTGGGTTGGCAAGGCGGCTTTGATTTTATCCACAGACTTGACCAGGGACAGGAGCATGGCTTCAAGTACTTCTAGTCATTATCGATCAGAAGGTGCTTCCTGATCGTCGTCGGCCATAAAGACTGTCCGCACATGGATAGAGGTGGAAGGGATCGTATATGAGGTGCACTATGTGTCATCCTCCGTGCCGAGAAATCATCGAGGAATATCAGAATGTCTTCCTCCTTGGACTCGGAAGGGGTGCTACCCCCTGTGCAGGAAGCCGCATTATCTTGGTGAAGGTTGTGATCCTCAGGGAAATCCAAGTCTGTTGCACAGTTCAGGGGGACCTCTACCCCCTGTATATGCTCTTGGTACACCGGGTTGTTGCATATATTGAGGGGACTGCTACCCCCAGCTTTATCTACTCTCAAGGAGGCCGAAGGTACAACCCCGGGTGCCGAAAGCTTCTTTTTGGACGAGTGCCTAAATAGACACCCCCTGTGGTTGTCGATAGGAACCCCCAGATGAGGGTCTTCTTGTCATACTGGCAGAGATGGCCAGGCTGGAAGAGCCTGTCTTCTTTTCTTCCTTGCTAGGAGGAACCTTTTGAGTTGAATTATAGGAGACGAAAGGAAACTCCTCGTCCTCTAGAATTTGCACCTGTTTCTTGAGTTGTTGTCGGGCAGGTGCTGGCTACTGTAGTCATCAAAAAACTGACTGTCGACCTTCAGGTGCTGCTGATTTGTCGCAGCAGCAGTTGATGATGATCGGGTGCAAGGACGTCCCGAGAGGGACTCATTGCATGTCAATGCTGCCACCTTGCGTTTGTGAGTAATCATCTCACGCAAGTCGGTAGCAAGCTGATCTACCTTTGCACCAAACTTGTGGACTCGGTGTACGGGTACTTAGGTATCGTGTTTGCTCCCTGATCCGTGGCTAGTAACAACACTTGCTCTGGATCGTTGGAGGGAGACTTTAAAGACCCATCTTGTCCGTTAGCCCTGGGGGTCTGACGCGGGTGGTTCTGTACAACTTTCCATTAGAAGCCCGTGTAACCGTTAACGGGGCCCGCTAACAGTCAGTAACTTGGACGGTTGACTGGGCTTGTTCGGCCCGTACTGTCCTAGACTTTTTTGACTTAGCGCCCGAAGGCACATAGTAAAAAGAGTCCAGATTGATAAATTCCATATTCTTAATAGGCCGCATGGAGTCGACCCCGCATGAGAGACGGTTGAACACCAAGCTTCTGACAGGGCCGTATAAGGCATCCTGTCTGAGGTTAGGATTGGTTGCCGCATGGCCTTGTAGGATGTGGAAAATTATGAAACGCTGTCATTTTCATCCATATGCTTAAAGACAGATGTCAGTTGAAGCCATACGCTCAATTCAGAGTTGTACGCTCATTCAAAAGCCATACGCTCAGTAAATATTTTATTATTTACTGAAGTGACAGCACAACATATGTTTAAATGAGGAATGAATCTGACACTTCATCTTTCGTGCAAAGACAGCTGTCACAAGAAAAGTAACCGTCGTATAGGTTTTCAAAGAGTCGGTTTTGTCTTTTACGAGGACAACTCAGCAGCCTTCATAAATACAAAAGCCATCATTACTGTCAGTTTTGACAGTCTGTCAGCCGTCAAATCCACAGTCACGACGCTCGAGAAGATTTTGTCAGTTATGGGAAGATATGGTGTACCAAAGAAGATTGATGATAGCCACGTGGCCACTTCTCCAGTGAGCGTATCGACCTCACATGACTCCTTCACACAGTCAAGTGAGCGTATGGACCTCACATGATTCCTTGCTAAACAAGCGAGCGTATGACCTCACATGACTCCTTGCCCATAAAGTGAGCGTATGGATTTCCTATGGCACTACGCTGTCCAAGTCAGTGTATAACTCTCCTTCAACGAGGCAGCGTATTACAGCAACCATATCCAGGATTACAGTCAACACACGTTCTCACGTGTCCTGTACCAATTATCCACTTCTCTAGAAGTTATACAACGTGGCATCCAGGCCATCAATCTCTCCTGAACATGCTCCACTACTTTCAACCGCACGCTAATGTGTCTCCATCAAAATTCGCCACGCGTCCCTGCAGTTATGCACACGTCAAGTAACTACCTGAGCGTATGCTTAAGGACAGTTATCCTGAACTCTATAAAAAAGAGTTTCTTCATCTTCATCAGAGACTACAGGTCATTTTCAGAGAGAACAGAGAGATTGTCCAGTTGCTGTCCAAGTTCTTCAAAGTTCGAGTTTTCTTCATCGCATCGTCCAAGGGATAAAGTAATCGTCTTCTAGATTAGATTCCTACAGTTGTAATTTTCTCAGATACAAAATAAATAAAGTGAATTTATTTATGAAAAACAAATTGGCGACTCTGCTGGGGAAAGCTGTCTCCTCCAATGAGATAGCAACAACTCAATGTGATACTTCGTCGATCGGCTTGACGAAGAAGACGACGGTTGTACAATTCGACCAATCGGCTTATGAAGAAATGCTCAAGGCGAAGGAGGGCCGCACTGCTTCCTCCGCTCTTCCTGTTGCCAAGAAGAAGGGACACTCCGTCTATGTCCCTAAGTCTTCTGCAGCAATCCGAGACGCTTCTGTCACTTCTCATGCTGACAAGAACACGTCTTCAACTTCCATGAAGCACACTTCGGCTTCTCGGAACACGGCAACAATGGTTTCCCCTAGTCACGCTGACAAAATTGGTTCTTTAACCAAGTCAATGTGTCCAAGGAAAACCATCTCTGGACATGTCAAAGTCCCTTCTCCTTCTATTCTTACGACAGCAGTCGGCTCTTTAGCCATTGATGACTCTGAGCGTATGGCATTCAAAGGGCAGCGTACGGCAAAGGCAGCGTACAAAAGCCAACATCAGGCAGCGTACGCTGAGCCAAAGCCAGTGTATGCTAATAAAAAGGTAGCGTATGACCAGAAGTCCAAAATGAAGTCAGCGTATGCTAACAAATACAGTCCTTTGACTGTTTCTGAAAATCAAATTGGGGGTTCTCTTCCACAAAACATACAAATGATTCCCCCTCAACTTGCACATCTTGTGCCAACCAAGGAGAAAGATTCTTTAGTCAACTCCTCTACTCCTAAGGTCTTTACCTCTGGAGTTAATTTGACTAGTACTCTTACTAGATCAAACAATGGAAAACGCCTTTTGGCTAACTCCTCCAAAGATGGATTATTACCGACTCCTAGTCGGAATAATACTCATCTTCCTTCTCTCAAAATATTTTGGTCTGAGAAAGGCAAATTACAAGTATCCAAGACTGATATCAAAGTCAAATCTTCCACGGATCTTCGTAATAAGCTTAATCAGAATTGGTTCGGTTCCACTGAAACAAGTATATTAGACCCTGATGCAGAATATGCCAAGAATTATGTGGCTCAAATTAATCAGTCTTTATACACTCAGGAACCAAGAAGACAGAAGAACAAAAGACAAGTTTCTACACAGAAACTATCTTCAAATACTTCCCAATCTGTTCCTACAGATCTCCGAGAATATTTGCAAAATAAACAGAGAATTGACACTCCATCTGGCTATGACATTGCCTATATTCGCCATGAAAAGCATGGTTGTGACTTCCAACCTCGGGTTGTCATCCAATGTTGTTGTTCACCAAAAAGACAATCTGTTTTCGAATGGATTCAATATGAACCAATGTTGGATGAAGATGAACCTCTTTATGCTTCTGTCAACATGACTTCCAGAAACATTGGGGGTAGCATACGGTCTGATGCTATATCAGACTCTGAAGATGGTGTTTATCTCGGCACTCGATCCAGGACCGAAGCCTTGACCAGAGCCTCTTCTTCTTCTCATCCAAGTGGTAATCCGGAGATCACAGAAGACTTCCTTGGAGAGTCCAATTTTCCAGTATTGACTCCTGTAAAAAGCCCTGGGAAAGATACTGATTCACACAGTGATGATTCAGAACAGACTGTTTCATCATCTATTCCTCGAATGATTACCACTTACATGGCAAAAAGTGATCATGAACCTTCGACTAGCAATGAGGCTCATGAACAGAGGATTTCTTCTTTAGAACAACAATTGCGAGCTATGGCAGATACATTGAGTGCTATGCACACTCTAATGCAGGCTCAACAACAGACAGCACCAACAGTGGTATTGAATACCCCTGTTGTTCCAAACCCCGAACCCTCTACTATTCCGGGGGTACAATCTAATGTTCCTGTACAAACCACACCAAGTCACTCTGGAGCTGGGGGTGGTACATATGCTGCAGTCCCTCCTCCCAATTACACTCTACAAGCCACAACTCCACAATCTTCGGGAGTTGTCTCTGAAGAATTGAAGAATCTCAAAACTCAATTCGAGGCATTCAAACAGAAGGATGGTTTACAAAGGTTAGGCATCAAACAGCCTTATCCGATAGAATGGAAGCAGGTATCGTATCCACCAAAATACAAACCTCCGACCATCTCTTTCTATGATGGGACAACCTCTCCAAGTCAGTTCATTAATCATTTTGAAGTAATGACTAATCAATTGCAACCAAGTGACGCTCTCCTTACTCGGGTGTTCATTGGATGTCTCAAAGGAACGGCTTATGAATGGTATAGAAGTCTCCCTGATGGGTGCATTACCTCATTTGCCGGTTTTAAGCAAATGTTTCTTGAACGATTCTACGAAGGGCTCAATGATATGACCATGTCGGCCCTCATAAGAATCAAACAAAAGAATAATGAGACCACTGAGGAATTCATTGAGAGATTCAGAAGAGAAGCCCTCAAAATGCCTCTTGGAACTCCCGATGCTGTTACGATCGACACTTGCAAGTCGAACCTCTTACCAATTATCAGCATGTGGACAGGGTCCACTCAGTTCCAAGATTGGCCTTCATTCATCGTCAGTGCCAAGGCTGCTGAGGTCAGTGCTGAGACCTTTAAGGGTCTGGGGGTACAAATGGCTCCCAAAGAATCAAATTAGAGTGCTAGCAATAGTACTCGACCCAACAATCGCAAAGGGAAAGAAGCTCTTGAAGTCAATCTCCAAAACAGTAGTCAAGAGGTAAAGACTACCCAAGCTACTTCAGCTCCAACAAATCAACAACAGAGATCTCCTCGGCCGAAAGAAGAATATTCTTTCGATGATGACGATGTTCAGGGTATCTTTGAATGCTTACTCAAAGATAATAAGATTCAATTGCCAGAAATTAAAAAGCCTGATGAAGCTAATAAGACAGATCATCCAAAATACTGTCCATATCATAGAATGCTGGGTCATACAATCCGGTCTTGTTATGTATTAAAAGGGAAGATTCAAGAGATGATTAAATCAGGAGCTGTGACATTAACACCCAAAGACAAAACAGTCACAGCAAATGTAATTTCAATGCAGTTCGGTGACTTCCCTCCCTTAAAGGTGGAAAGTTGGATTGTTCCTATCCCCAAAGCAACTCTCGAAGTTGTAAACATCCCACCAGCACAGAATGACGAACTTGTTCCTGTCACAACTAAGAAGGGAGAGATCATGTGGATTCACCCGGATTTAATGACGGAGTTTGAAACGTCTTCCTCTTCTCCTCGGAAGATTTCCTCATCTAAAAAGAAGTTCGGGAAGACTAAGTCATGCAATGTGACTTCTAGTTTCACACCCGATTTTTATCTAACCTCTACTTTCATCTCAGCAGGAAATTCACTCTCTACGAAGATAAAATCTGTACCTCAAATTGAAGATAGGTACAAACCTGCTTTTCATTTATACAGTTCACAATCTCGTGAATTGATGGCGAAGATGGGTTATGATCTAGCCACTGCCCCAGGTTTGAACTCAGGCAAGGGACTCCGAGCACCTTTGGCCATCACCATGAGACATAATCAATCTCGTGTTGGCCTTGGTTTCTGGAATGAAGCTTTCATCAAACATAAAAGAACCAAGAGCAAAATAAAGAATTGCAGCATGGTTTCCATAGACCTTGAACCAGAATCTGAAGTTGAAGTTCATGTTGGAACTCGGTCAGGAAAAGTATATTTTGAAAGATTATGCTGAAGTTCCTGAAGAAATTTCTGACGTTCCTCCGGCTACAGCTTCAACTCCAGTCTCTACTGAAGAGCCTTTAAATGTTCCTATTGAGACAGTTCCTTCTAAACCAACAGCAGCTGACAAAGGCAAACAACAAGTCCGCTTCGACAAACCATTGAAGAAGTCATCTCCTACAGGACTTGAAAAGCCTTATAATTTTGATATATTGGCTCAACTAGCCAATACACCAGCTAAATTGTCAATCTTCGAGCTCTTACGTCTCTCTAAAGAGACTCGAGAAACTTTAAGTGAAGCACTGCTGCAAGCAGAAACCTGCTTAACTCTTCTCAAGAAGTTGGAAACAGAACCTGTTTCTCATTGCCATAATGTATTGGAATTTATTCCAAATATTACCTTTACGCAGGACGATATGCTGCTAGAGGATAATCGACATGACCGTCCTTTATATCATACAGGATATATTGATTCTATGAAGGTTGATCGTTTATTAATTGATCCAGGATCCGCTCTCAGTATTATGCCAAAGGCTATGTTAGATGCATTGAAGATACCTGTACATAGCCTCTCCAGCACTATCACTACCATCTTGGGGTTCAATCAAGGAAAAAGTGAGCCTTTAGGCAAGATTCGCCTTAAATTTCAAATAGGCGATCTTCGTACTAAGGTTACTTTTTACATCATCGACAATCATGGTTGCTCATACAATGCTCTATTAGGAAGACCATTCTTGCATGAACATAATGTCGTTCCTTCAACCCTTCATCAGTGCTTCAAATATGTTGATGATAATGGAGAGGTTCAAAAAGAAGTGGCAGATCTTTACCCATTCAAAGGAGTCGAAGCTTACTTCAATGACGCTCGCATGTACAAAGATGAATACTCGAAAGTCTTGCAAGCTATGGATAATGAAGATGAGACATCCAAAGTTGACACTTTTGTTATTCCTGTAAAAGGGCGTATCACTCCTCCGCAGTCTGTTAGATCATCCGAAGAAGGCTCACTGATAATTTCGGTCAGTGGACGTACTACTTCATCATCTGTCCAGGGCTCACTGATAATTCTTGTCAGTGGACGCACTACTGCACCATCTTCCCAAGCTTCACAAAGTTCGCTGATCATTCCTGTCAGTGGACTCATCACTCCCCCTCCATCTTCTCAGGCTAGATCAGATACTCTAGTCATTCCAGTCAGTGGACGCATTACTTATCCACGGTCTTCTTCAAGGGAGCTCACCTCTTCTGAGCCTTTTGTTATCGATCTTAATCGAAACAAAAATTCTAACTGTTCTTCTTCTTCCCCCTTTGTCGTTAATCTGACTAAGTCTGATAAGGCTCAACCTTCTGTTGTAAATACAGCATCTAGTATTAATGAAACATCTCCTTTGCAGTATATTGATGTTTGTGGTTATGTACAAAGTTATTTACAATTGCTAAATAGCTTAGAGCCACTAACTATAGGGGTTGTTCAAGCTCTTCATACAGACGTATCATTAGACTCTATACATAAATCATACTTTGTGGTCCCCAGTCAAAAGAAGGGAGAAAATCCAATATTTTTCTATAAAGGACCTCAGAATCCTCCTAACTTGGAAGAAGATGACATAAACGATGATACTGGAAGGTTACAACTGTGTCGCTACAGTCAACAATCCAAAAATATCATCAAAAATATGGGTTATGACTTTAGAACCAGTCTCAATAATGGGAAAGGAAGAAGAATGCCTGTTCGAATTCCTCCATTAAAATACGGAAGGATAAAATGTGGTTTAGGTTACATTGCTCCTACTTCCTTTATCAACATAGTCCATAAAGAGTCAAAATTCAATAAAGACGAACAATCTGAAGATGAACGATCTGAGTCTTCTGATTCTCTCTCTTGGGATTCTGACACGAGTGTTGGCGATCTTCATCGCTCTATTCTATCCATCAATATGGTCTCTGTTGATGGCCCACAAGAAAATGATAAAGATGAGGATGATTTTGAAATATCACCCGAATCAGAACAATAGGCTCAAAGATTAGATGATCAATGGGAATTCAGGTTCGAGCAGAGGGAACCTCCTACCGAAGATAAACTGATCCAAATTGATGTTGGTGAAGAAGGTTCTCCTAAACCAATATTCATCAGTGAAAGTCTTTCAGAAACAGATAAGCAAGACATGATCAAGCTTATTCGTGATTATATCGATGTCTTCGCCTGGAGCTACGAGGATATGCCAGGACTAGATCCGAAGATCGCAATGCACAAGCTTAATATTATGCCAAATGCTAAACCGGTCAAACAGCAACAGCGACGATTTCGTCCAGACATTATGGATGCAATTGAAGCTGAAGTCAACAAGCTTATGGCTTCCGGATTTATCAGAGAGGAACAACATCCTGACTGGGTGGCTAACATTGTTCCTGTCCTTAAAAAGACTGGCAAGATCCGGGTCTGTATAGACTTTCGCGATCTCAATACAGCTTATCCTAAAGACGAGTTTCCTCTTCCAATTACTGATGTCATGATCGACAATACATGTGGTTTCGAACGAATGTCATTTATGGATGGGTATTCGGGATACAACCAGATCAAAATGTTTCCAGATGATGAAAAACACACTTCCTTCAGAACGTCGATCGGTACATACTGTTATACAGTGATGCCGTTTGGTCTCAAGAATGCAGGAGCAACATATCAGCGAGCAATGAGCACTATATTTCGCGAACATCTCCAAAAAATAGTCGAATGCTATGTTGATGATATTGCAGTCAAAAGTCGACGAAAGGAGGATCATATCCAAGATTTGAAGACTATCTTTGATTTAATGCGTCAGCATCAACTTAAAATGAACCCTACTAAGTCCTTCCTGGGCGTCTCTAGTGGTAAATTTCTCGGCTTCGTCATTACCGCTAAAGGTATACACGTGGATCCCGAGAAGATCAAAGCCATCCAAGAGATGCGTCCTCCACGCACCTTAAAAGAGCTACGAGGATTTCAAGAAAGAATTGCTTATATCAGGAGATTCATTTCCAACTTATCAGGACGCTGCAGACCATTCCACAAACTTCTGAAGAAAGGTGTATCTTTCATCTGGAACGAAGAATGTCAAAAAGCATTTGATGACATCAAACAGTACCTCATGAACCCTCCAGTTTTGGTACCTCCCGTCTCGGGAATACCATTTCTTCTATATGTTCGAGCTATGGATCATTCTCTTGGTGCATTACTCGCCCAGAAAAATAAAGATGGTCATGAACAGGCCATTTATTATCTCAGTCGCACAATGATGGGTGCTGAACCGCGTTATTCTCCAATCGAGAAAGAATACCTAGCATTAATCTTTGCTGTTCAGAAAATACGACATTATATTATCGGTCAAACGATTCATGTCATTTCCAGAGTGAATCCCATCAGGATTATGATGAAGAAACCTGGTATTCTCAACTCCAGACTAGCTAATTGGGGAATCTTGTTAGCCCAATATGACATGCATTATATTCCTCAGAAGTCAGTTAAAGGACAGGCTCTTGCTGATTTTCTAGCAGCTCATGCAGTCCCAGAAGATTCTAAATTATATGATGAGATTTTCGATAAAGTTCTGGATTCAAATATGGTTTCTGAAGAAGTTCCTACCTGGCGTCTATTCTTTGATGGAGCATCTAGAATAGGTCCTAACGGCAATATTGTCGCCGGAGTTGGAATTGTTCTTGTATCCCCAGAGGGATTAACTATTCAGAGGGCTTATTCTCTAGATCAATCATGTTCAAATAATGTTGCAGAATACAATGCGTTGCTCATTGGTCTTCAACTCGCTAAACATCTGGATGTTCAATATTTAGAAGTTTATGGAGACTCTAAGCTTATCATCAATCAGATCAGAGGAACGTATGAAGTTCATCATCAAGATTTGATACCTTATCAACGAATAGCACTCTCTATGGCCTCCTCCTTTGAAGGTTTCTTTATTGAACATGTTCGACGAGCCTATAATGCAGAAGCTGATGCTTTGGCTAATCTTGCTGCTATATTAGCCATATCAATCAGACGTCAGCAAGTGATAGTGGTTTATAACCGAGAACTATTCTGCGTTGAAAATAATCTGGCTTTGGCTTTTCCCCATAATCCAGACGAAGATTCTCTCAACTTTGATGCTGAATTAAAGTTTGACAAAATGTCCTTGTCTTCTTCCGATTCTACTATGAAATATGTCTTTTCCAACAAAATAGACACCGTAACTGAAGACTGGAGACGTCCGTTTCTGGACTTTGTGTTGTATGACATACTTTCTGATAACCCGAGTGAAGCAGCATCTATCCGGCGCCGGTCTCTCAGATTCTATTATAATCATACTACGAAGACACTATATCGTCGAGCCTATGATGGTCTTCTTCTTCGATGCATCACTGGTGAAGAAGCACAACAGATAATCCGTGAAGCACATGATGGCGTCTGCGGAGCTCACCAGCCAGGTCCAAAACTTCAAGATCGTATCCGACGTATGGGTTATTATTGGCCCACGATGGTAGCTGATACTATTCAATATGCTCGGAAATGTAAAGCCTGTCAAATTCATGCAGACTTTATCCATCAACCATCGGAGTTCTTACACCCAATAGCAGCATTATGGCCCTTTGAAGCTTGGGGCATGGATGTCATCGGTCCTATCAATCCACCATCATCAAAAGGACATCGGTTTATTCTAGCAATAACTGATTACTTTTCTAAATGGGCTGAAGCAATCCCGTTATCTGAAGTCAAGACTTCTAATGTTATCAACTTTGTCAAACATCATGTCATCTATCGATTTGGTGTTCCTCGGCGTATTATCCATGATAATGGACCACAGTTCGTCAGCCAGAAATTTACTCGATTCTGTGATGATCATCGGATTAATAATCTGGCTTCTACAGCATATAATCCAGCAGCCAATGGACTAGCAGAGGCTTTCAACAAAACAATCATCAAACTCTTGAAAAAGTTCGTTTCTTCCAATAAACGTAACTGGAGTGAGAAGCTTGGTGAATGTTTATGGGCTTATCGCACCACAGTTCGCAATGCGACCGGATGTATACCTTTCTCTTTGGTATATGGGTGTGAAGCTGTTCTTCCCCTCGAGATACAAATTCCTTCTTTGAGAGTTGCAATCTCCAATGAATTTACGACAGAGAATAATGATCGACTTCGACTTCAAGAGTTGGAAGCTCTAGATAAAAAACAATTGTATGCGCAACAAAATATTGAGCTATATCAAGCCCGAATCTCAATAGCTTTTAATCGGAAAGTCAAAGTCAGAACATATCAAAAGGGAGAATTGGTCCTTACTGTCAAACGTCCGATGACCATGACACATATGAGCAAAGGCAAATTTGACGCAAAATGGGAAGGCCCATTCGTAGTAAACAAAGTCTTCTCTAATGGAGCATATCAGCTTGCCTCTATGGACGGGAAAGTCACGATGATGCCTATCAATGGCAAATTCTTAAAGAAATATTATGTATAAATAATATTTTCATTACTCCCCAGCAAGTGTAAAATCAAAAATTTATTCTTCTCTACAAAAGCTATTTCGATGTCATTATCCCCAGCGGAAACTGATATTCTACCATGTATCATTTTCCCAGAGAATTTAATATTTTGTCTTATTAGATTCCCAGTGGATTTAATAAAAATCTTATATAGAAAATCATGTCCATATCACCTCTGAATTTTCTATCTCAGTATGTACCATATTCTATGAAAATAATATCTTGTCCTTTTGATTTCTGGGTCTAAAGATCAGTAAATAAAGGCAAAATAATATAAAGCAGGAAGGATACATCATAAACAAAGTTTCCTTAAACAGAGTTTATTTGAGACAAATTCTTCAAGAAGTACATCATCATGGAAGATCACTGGTATCCCTTTCGTACTTGGGACGAGGACCACATACATAATTAGCAAAAGAATTGAATACATCATTTCCTGACCGCACCAAGAACTGACAGGCAGCCAGCCTCATTGCTTCTTCTTCTTCGGTTTCTCCTTGTTCGACCAGGAAATCCAAGATATCTTTCGGCAGCTTGGGAGCAGACGAGCTTTCGCCCGTCTCCTTCTTTTATGGAGTCGAGTGCTCTTTAGCATTTTCATCGACTTTGGAGACGACTTCAGTTTTCTTCGTGTTCTCTTCGGAAGACATTTTGAATAAAGGAGAATAATGTGTGATCCTTCTACTCAAAGAGATGCTCTATTTATAGGCATATATTTGCCAGAATTAAAGGAACGTGTCTTTTCCCGATATTCATTCATTAATACTTGACGGTTCATCCGTACATTTATTATATTCATCCGATGGTTCGTCTGTTCATAATCTTCTATCGATTGGAATTCGTTATCTTTCACATTTTCATAACCTTTGACCTCTGTAGAAATACAAATCTGACTTTCTTTTTTGAGTCTTTACATCCTATCACGTCCATATTACCTCTGATGGTATTGTACACTCTAAAAAAAAAAAAAGAAATCAAGATTTCTATTTATCATGTTCTTTTTACATCCAGAGAGATACAAAATCACTTCAGATAAAGAAGATTTATCATTTCCATTATCATATTTTCATAAAAAGTCTATTACATTTCTTAGACTTTCCTACAAATCATAATGGAAATCTATTACAAATCTTGGATTTTCATTCTATGTACAACTGAGATCTATTTCTTCTTGGGTCTTCTCTGGCAATCTCGTTGTTTGTGGCAATTCCTGGGTGTCCAGCAGGAATCAAACTCTGGTCTTATCTCTCAGACGAGAGGAGAACCACAGAGTATGGCAACACGATGGCGTGTTGCTGCCAATGCAGCGCGTGGAGGAACGGCGGCACCTCAAGCAGATAGGAATGTATCCAAACCTTGGGATACAATTCCTAGTTCTGCCGTGAAAGGAACTCTACTACCCGATTTCTCGGGGTAGAGTTGACTCCACCATCCAACTCTCGTGTATAAAGGCTCTTCCTACCATCTGAGGAAGACCCTTCTATCTCACGAAGAGTTCTAAGTTGTCTGATATACGCATCAAAAGCGTATGAGCTCCCTGATGTAGATGTCAGAAGAACATTGTCCACAGCATCCATATCACCAATGCCAGTTCTGAAGAAGGTTTTCAGCCAAAATTCTGCAAGAAACAGTAAAGAAAAATCAGTTAACAGAAACTGGCCAAGCAAAGACAGATGCATTCTGTTCATTTCGGGAAGATGAATTTGTCCTTAGCAAACAAAAATTTCGATGCGTGTATATTGAACTTACCGCTGAGTTTGCTGCTAAGGATTGACAGATCCATGTCTGGTAGCGTGCACAGAGATTTGACATCAGACAACATGGCTTTCCTATTTCCTTCTCATAGAAAATTCATTCTCAGAAGAGAGGAAGAAGAATGGGAAGATGAGTTTGCGTGGAGTTCATCCATCTATTTAAAGTATGGAGCATGAACCTATTCTTGGAAAGGATCCGCATGAATAGCGCTCGTAAACGTGGAATGAATGACGTGTACTTTGGAAACCAGCACAGCCTTGGAAATATTCAAAGAGTGCTTTCCAAAACGTTGGAAGATAGCGTAACTTACGGGCTATTTATTGGTGCACGCTATTCATTGGCGTACGTTATTTGGCGTAATTCACAACGTTAAAGGACAGCATAATTTATAGCGTAACATACACTGACATACGCTATTTAGCGGAATTCACAAAACATTGGAAAATAGCGTAATATACGCTATTTTCATTGACATACGCTATCTAGCGTAACTTACAACTTGGAAGACGGCGTATTCTACAGTTATTCATCGATACACGTTGGTTTTCAACACAGATTTGGACTAAACAGAAGATTCTTGAATATCCATTTTTTATTAAGGCACTGATGGCCTTACAAAAAAGAAGGGGAGGAAAAGGAAAGGAGTGCAATAAAGTCACGCTCTATTTTCCAGAGCGACTAAGCTTGACACCTAACTCTTCTACGCTTTGGACCCCCATGCGGTGTAACAGAGCAACGAACATTTTACGCTTCTCTGCGAGGCTCTGCCCATCAGAAAAAGAGGAGCCGTCCAGACCAAAGTAGCCCAAGAAATTCTTGGCTAAATGCATAGGGTCGTCCTTTAGCTCGATGACGACAGGTTCGGGTTCTTGGCCCCCAAAAGTGGGGTCACCATGGGAACAGAATCCCAACTTACGTGCTTCTTCTTCAGCAGCTTCTTTTGGAGTCATGGTTTCAAAAGATGAAAGTCAAAAATTGAATTCTCTCGGTTTATATAATAGAGCTAGCTGGCTGTTCATATTCTTCCATCAGATTCAATCAATCTCGAAAAATGAAGAGTCATTATGACATTTAATGAACTCATGCCAGCGTGTCAGGACTCATTCCCACTTTCTGTTCAAAGTAATTTTGAACTTTTGAAACTCATAAAGTTCGAAAACTTTGAAGGGGGTCTTGTAGGATGTGGAAAATTATGACACGCTGTTATTTTCATCCATACGCTTAAAGACAGATGTCAGTTGAAGCCATACGCTCAATTCAGAGTTGTACGCTCATTCAAAAGCCATACGCTCAGTAAATATTTTATTATTTACTGAAGTGACAGCACAGCATATGTTTAAATGAGGAATGAATCTGACACTTCATCTTTCGTGCAAAGACAGCTGTCACAAGAAAAGTAACCGTCGTATAGGTTTTCGAAGAGTCGGTTTTGTCTTTTACGAGGACAACTCAGCAGCCTTCATAAATACAAAAGCCATCATTACTGTCAGTTTTGACAGTCTGTCAGCCGTCAAATCCATAGTCACGACGCTCGAGAAGATTTTGTCAGTTATGGGAAGATATGGTGTACCAAAGAAGATTGATGATAGCCACGTGGCCACTTCTCCAGTGAGCGTATCGACCTCACATGACTCCTTCTTCACACAGTCAAGTGAGCGTATGGACCTCACATGATTCCTTGCTAAACAAGCGAGCGTATGACCTCACATGACTCCTTGCCCATAAAGTGAGCGTATGGATTTCCTATGGCACTACGCTGTCCAAGTCAGCGTATAACTCTCCTTCAACGAGGCAGCGTATTACAGCAACCATATCCAGGATTACAGTCAACACACGTTCTCACGTGTCCTGTACCAATTATCCACTTCTCTAGAAGTTATACAACGTGGCATCCAGGCCATCAATCTCTCCTGAACATGCTCCACTACTTTCAACCGCACGCTAATGTGTCTCCATCAAAATTTGCCACGCATCCCTGCAGTTATGCACACGTCAAGTAACTACCTGAGCGTATGCTTAAGGACAGTTATCCTGAACTCTATAAAAAAGAGTTTCTTCATCTTCATCAGAGACTACAGGTCATTTTTAGAGAGAACAGAGAGATTGCCCAGTTGCTGTCCAAGTTCTTCAAAGTTCGAGTTTTCTTCATTGCATCGTCCAAGGGATAAAGTAATCGTCTTCTAGATTAGATTCCTACAGTTGTAATTTTCTCAGATACAAAATAAATAAAGTGAATTTATTTATAGAAAATAGGCCTGTCTTCCTGCGGCCAGAGTTGGCTGCTGCATAGGCTATCTTCCTGTGGCCAGAGTTGGCTATCGCATGAGTTGTCTTCCTGCAGCCAAAGTTAGCTGCCGTATGAGTCGTCTGTCTGCGGCCAGAGTTGGCTGCCGTATGAGTCATCTGCCTGCGGCCAGAGTTGGCTGCCGTATGGACAGACTGCCCATCTCTCTTATGCGGCCATTTCTTTGTCCGTATGGATTTCCCTTGTGCCCCCAAAAACCCATCATCGTAGTATTTTCCTCTACTAGATTTAGGGGCAGTGGGGTCCTCTGCGGTCGGAAGCAAAGCCGTAGGAGAGCTTTGTTCACCATCTTGGTCTACAGAAGGAGCTTCTTCGAGAACTTGTTCGGGGGCAACAGTTTTGCGAACCGACGTCCTGCGAGTCCTTTTTGGGTTGGCTCGCTTCTGTGACTGGCTGGCACTCCCTTCAGAGAGCAATTCTTCGAAGGCTTGTTGGTCAAAATGAACCACAAGCATCTGCTATGTAGATCCGAGCTTGGACGTGTCAGATTGCATCACCAACTTCTCATCAGAAGAGAAGGGCGTCCCCAGTAGAGTCGCCATCGTGTTTGCCATAAATAAATCAAAGACATGTATTACAGAACACCGAAATTGATTACAAACTCGCTTGTACAAAGAAAAACCTAGAAAGAAATCCTAGGAAACAATCTAAGTACAATTGTTTAGTTTTGATTCTGGGGGTGACGGTAGAGGCTCGGAAAAGTGCTATCAACTCTGCCTTACTCCTTGAACTATCTGACGCGTCCTTTAGCTCCTGAAGAGATTGCTTTTTTGAAGGTTGCCAGCCTTTTGCAGGGGTGTGGCACCCTGCTATATATAGTGGTATGTGTGTTAAGCCGCATAGATGGTCTGTGGCCACGTGGCTAATTAGCACGTGAAGACCCGCTCTTTGGCCGCCATCTGTCAATTTATTGGAATTTTGTTGCAGCAAATCTGGGCAGTTAGGACTTGGTCAGCCTGCCACGTGTCCTGTCGCAGGAATCATTTTGAGCCGTATGGATCTCTCAGTTTGCGACCATATGGGGCCGCATGAGACTCATACGGCTTAAGTCGCAGACTTCTTTAGCCCAGACATAACTCAAGGATTTAAGCCGCATAGACTCTGTATTTTGGCCGTATAAAGCTCATGCGGCTTGGATCGCAGTTACTCTTGGCTGCATGAAGTTCGAAGACTTTGGGACCGCATATATTTGAGCGACATAAGGTTCATGCGGCTTAGGTGACACTCCTTCTGGCCGCATGAAAGCATACGAACCCTACTTTTTGGGCGACGTCGCACGTCTTATCTTTTTATCAAAGTGTCAGAGCTGTCATTTTGTCAGTTTTGACAGGATTTGTCAGCTTTATCAGACGAACTGATTCTCTCGGTCGCATATCTTCCTTCTGCAGCTGTTTGTCTACGGGCCGCATATGGCATTAAATCTGTCATGCAGCTTTTCCTTTATGTGGACCTGTTCGGCCCAAAGTATATATGCAAAAAATTGTGATCCGCATGAACCCCATATTTTCCATGCTTCTACAACATGATTCTCTTGAGTTTTGGGATATTTTTGAAGATAAGGTTTACCAGATCTAGTGCCGATTAGAATTTCTTCTTCTGTTACTGGTTCAAAGGATACCATGTTGTAGCTCTTGGATTTAGTTTTGGAGCACTTCTTTTGATTAGAAGAAGAAGGCACTTCAAAATCTGCTACTAGATCGGAATGAATCTACATGATTTCTCCTTTATCAGTGGACAATGGAACAAGACCTTCATATTGGGGAGGTGGGAGATTCATGATCTCGAGAGTAGCCTTCGGAATGGGGATAATACCATCTTGTACTAATTGTGGTGAGAAATTACCAAACTGCACAGAGACGACATTGGCTGTCACAGTCTTCTCATCTTGTTGAAGAGTAACTGCTCCAGAGTTGACCATTTCTTGGATTTTGCCTTTGAGCACGTAGCATGCTCGAGTTGGATGCCCTATAAATCTGTAATAAACACAATATTTAGGGTGGTCAGTTTTACCAACTTCTTTTATCCGTTTTGCCTCTGGCAGTTGAAGCTTATTGCTTTTGATTAAGCAATCAAAGATGCTCATAATATCATCTTCATCAAAAGAATACTCTTCTTTTGGATGCGGTGCTTTCTGTGGTGGTGCTAATAGAGTGGGTGCCGTCTGAGCAACATTAACAGCCAACGACTCCTGGCCTTTAAGATTGATGGCCAATGTTTCTTTACCCTTGCGATTGTTCTGGCGATTATTACCACCGGGTGTGGAATGTTCATCTTGGTTAGGATGAGTCATTTGAACTCCTAACTGCTTGAACTTCTCAGCGCTAACCTCCGTCGCCTTGGCATTCACAATGAAAGAAGGTCAATCTTGGAATTGTGTTGATCCCGTCCACATGCTGATAATAGGTAACAAGTTTGATTTGCAAGTGTCTATTATTATAGCAGATGGAGTTCCTAGAGGCATTTTAAGTGTCTATCGGCAAAATCTTTTAATAAAACTCTTCGTGGATTCATTGTGTCTTTGTTTAATTTTAATAAGGGCAGACGTAATCATAACATTGACCCCCTCATAGAATCGTTCCAAGAACATTTGCTTGAAACTAGCAAATGAAGTTATGCAGCCATCAAGCAAGCTACGGTACCAGTCGTATGCTGCACCGGCTAAACAATCGACGAACACCCTGGTAAGGAGAGCATCATTTGGCTGTAATTGGTCACTCATCACTTCAAAGTGATTGATGTACTGACTTAGAGAAGTGCTGCCATCAAACAACATAATGGTGGAAAGCTTGTATTTAGAAGGAAATTGGACCTCCTTCCATTTAATAGGATAAGGTTGTTTTATCCCAAGTCTTTGTTGACCATCCTTCTGTTTAAAGGCCTCAAACTGAGTGGGTAAGAGTTTTACAGCCTAATTAGCATCCCCTGACGTCTGGGAATTGGTGGGTTGATTCGAATTGTTAGGAGGAGAACAATATGGTAATTACCACCCCCAGCACTAGACTGACTGGGAGCAGCTTGGATTGGTACAAAAGAAATCTGATGAGGAGGTACCCCCAGACCAATATTAACAGGTACAGAAGATGCTATAAGCTCAGGATTTGTAGTAGGGTTTATAACGGTGGCACTGCATGTTGAGCCACAATTATAGTGTGCATACTTGCGACCATTTCAGCCATGGTCTTCAGTTTGTCCTCTAATATAGCAATTCGTTGCTCTTGACTAGCTGAACTAGAAGCATCTTGGTCCTCTGTAATGGCTTATGCTGTCACTTCTCTTGCCATTATTGACGAGATAGTTTGTTCAGAGCTTTCACTATCTGCATCAAAGTCGGACAAAGAATCCTCTCCTAGATGAATAATGGGAACATCTTCCTGATTAAAGACATCACTGATCCAAGTTTCGATCTTTCGATCTGGTATGTTGAAAGACCCTTTCACTAGATTCACGGAAATATCCCAAGTATTGTTGACTCGGATTGCGAGATGTGCCACATTTTAAAGATTTACTATCCCTGTTTCTCGGGAAGTCATATTTACAGAAGCATATAATAGCTCATCTTCATCTCCCATCATAGGTTCAGGAGTTGAAGCATAGTTCAGCCGATCGAAGACAGATCGTTTAGCTGATTGGCAACAATACTTGATGACCAATTCATAAAGGCAGTGGCGTTCTGATGAGTGATTTAGAGGTAATTGAGACATCTCTGTGATCTCCCGTCTTTGTGTAAGACGTTCTCGGAGATCAATCACCACTACAGGACGAGAAGAAGTCAGAGGAACATATTCCTCAATGATATTAGGAATATGACTCCGGTTCTTAAGATGCTTAGTTCTGTGAGTGTACAAAGAAATACTTAACTCATTGGCACAAGTGAATGGGCCTTTCTTTTCAAACTTTTATTTCTGGTGCAAATTGGCCTTCGGCATAGGATTCTTGCGTTTCACCAAGGTTGATACTGATTGACGCCTGTTGAGATAAGCGCATAAATTAGAGAATTCTGCTCATGGTGCCTTTGTTTGAGATATCATCAATTTTTCTTGCATGGATCATAAGATATGCAAGGTTGGAAGATCTTGAGCATCTACCATAGGGGTAGGCAAGATGCCTCTTTGATCAGTATTCTTTCCCCTGGCAGAGATTTGAAGACCTCTGTTTAAGGGAATACAATCTGATATATCTTTCTCTGAGTCATAGACTAAGGAAGATTGAGAAAAGACCAAAGGGTGCTTTCCTTTATTTTATGAAGGGTTAGCTAAAAAGTATTTTCCTCTGTTTTGTTGTGGAACCACCTTAGGTGCAGGTTGCGCCAGTTGAGGAAGTGTCAAAGGACCCTTCCCTTTGTTCTGTCTAGTTTTAACATTGGAACATTGTTTCTCCAAGTTCAAAACTGGAGAAGAAGAGGGAATAGCCAAAAGGCTAGTTCCCTTGGGTTGTGCCAGAGCAGCATGGTATGTAAACTACACCTGAACAGCAGAGTGCTTAGGTTGAGCCATAGCCAAATGGGCTACCAGTTGCGCCTTAGCAACAGGTTGCACCTTGGCAGCAAGATGGGTTGACTGTGCCTTGGCAGCAGAACGAATGGACTGCATTTTGGCAGCAAAGGAATAGGTTGCACGCGGGCAACAGAAGCAGAGTGAATAGACTGAGCCTTGGCAGCAAGAAGAGTGGACTGCACGCGGGCAACAAAAGCAGGCTGCACATTAGCAGCAGAAGGAGTGGACTGCGTCTTGGCAGCAAAAGGAATGGGTTGCATGCGGACAAGAGAAGCAGGCTGCGCTTAGCCACAGAGACAGATTGCGCCTGGGCAACAGAGCGCTCAGGTTGTGCCTGGGTAACAGCAACTGTGGAAGACTTAAGAGTCCACACAGTTTTGTTTTTGGTGATAGCCACAGTACGCTTGTTGCACTTGTTATTGATCATATCCTCGTAGGCTGTCTGGTTGACTTGAACAACCAAAGTATTCTACCTTTTGCCGATCGACGTAGCATCACATTGAGTTGTCACCTTCTCGTCGGAGTAAAAAGTTGTCCCCAGCAGAGACGCCGTTTTATTTTTACAAACAGTCACCATTCGAGACGTTTATAGGAGCGTAAAAAGTGCTTTATGGACTAAGTCAAAGAAATTGAGGACTCTATGCAAACAACTCTCTATGTGAGCTATTTTACGCCAGGGCTATTTTATTGAATTTTACGCCAAAGCAATTCATTGAATTTTACGCCTGAGGACAGGCTGTCATGCCGTATTTAATGCAGAAGATTTGATTTGAAAGAATGATTTTTCTGACAGCAAGCAGCACAGAAGTCGAGAAGATCGAATTTTCACCAAAACTCGATGCTCGTCGTATGGTGTGCAGAGAAGGCTATTTTACGCTCAATAAAATTACTTCTTTTTACGCACTATAGTTATTCGAGCTTTTACGCTCAAAACTATTGTGGGCGTAAAGTCTATTTGGGCTAAGTTTTACGCTCAAGGCTATTTTAGCCACTTTATGCTGGAAAGTTCATTTTGGGTTATTTTTACGCCAATTTGCCACTTTACGCCTGAGGCATATTTAAGGTCATTTTTACGCCCGATCCTTCCTGACTACTTTAAAACGTGGTTTGTCTAGGTGGCTATCATGCCACACTTATTGAGAAACGTGTGTACGTGCTCTCTATTTTTGTTGAAATAATGGGACACGTGTCAACGTGTGCAGAGGGTGACTTCCATCGTAGGTGACAGTTACCAGCAAGACAGATTTTGTTGCTTTTTTTTACGCACAAAGAGTCAAGTCTATAAATAGATTTATTTTTCATGAAGAGAGACAAGGGAGAATACATAGAGATCAGAGCCCAGAGACTTTGATTTTCCAGGGCATTTTTCTTCAACTTTTCTTCCAGAGCAGAGTGAAGCAAAGTAGGAAAGCATTCGACCTCGCCATCAGTGCCCAAGTGCGTCGATACCTTTCTGGTAACTTAGTTCTTCCGGCTGTTCATCTTCCAGCAGTACTCTTCATCATCATCGTATGGTCCAAGGAACAAAGTGATTGCCTTCAGATCAGACTTCCATAGCAATACTTCCCAAAAAATTTGTACTTTCTGTACTTTTCTAGTTTTCTTTCAAAAGCCAATTTTTAGGCATTTTGTTAAGTGAAACGAAATGACGACTCTGCTGGGGACGACCTTCTCCTCTGACGAGAAGGCAATTGCTTAATATGATGATGCGTTGGTCGGATCGACCAAGAAGACTCTGGTTGTACACTTCGACCAGACTGCCTACGAAGAAATGCTCAGGACTGGGGGTAGTGCTCACTGCTCTAATGTTCAGAAATCGCGGAAGGCGCGAAAAGTTTGGATTCCCAAGTCCAAATCATCCTCGGATCTTCCTGTTGTCTCTAAAGGCAAAGGCATCCTTCCTACTCCTGTTGTGGAGACTCCCATCGGTTATGAGGCAGTCTCTACTTCAGTGATGTGCCGCGAGCGTAAAAATCAGACTCCCGTTTGTAACGAGGCAGTCTTTACTTCAGTTTTACGCCCAGTGCGTAAAAATGAGGTATTACGCCCAGCGCATAAAAACCAAAATTTATGCTCTGTGCATAAGAACAAGTCTCCCGTCTGTGACATGGTAGACTCCAATGCTTTACGTTCTGAGCATAAAAATAAGTCTCCCGTCTGTGTCGCGGTAGACATACAAAATTTACGCTCCACGCGTAAAGGAAAATCTCTCGTCTGTGATGTGGCAGATATTCATGTTTTGCGCTCTACGCATAAAATTCACAATAATGTCTTTACATCTAAAGTGAACTTACCTGCACGCAACCAGCGTAAAAACATTATTGGTAAAACTTCGGTTCTTCACCAATAGCCTTCTTATACTGCTTTACGCAAGGTACCAAACCTACAAATTACGTGTAATACTGATGGAGTTCTTTGTGCTAAAAATCTCAGGTTTTACGCACGCAACTCCAAGCGCATAAAAATGTACAGCTTGGTTCTGCTAATGCAACAAGTAATCTTCTTTATACACAAGGGACTAAACGACTTTCTGTCCCAAATATAATAAAAAAGACTGCTTCCTCTGATTTACGCGAGTTGCTTGTACAAAAGCGTAAAGACAAAATCTTCTGTGATACTTCCAAAAGAAGATCACCATTGTGAATGTCACCAGATTGTAATTAAGTGTTGCCGTTCGACGTCTAAACGGTCAGTTTTTGATCGGTTAGGCTACAATGTTCAGCAATCAGTTGATGATCAAGAACATGAGTTGTCATATGCCACAGTTAATATGGCATCTCATACCAACAGAGGACGACGACCAAGACGTAACTCGTCACAGACTCCTGGTCAACAACAGTTTAATCGACTTCTTGATAACTTCGAAGGAGTATATCAAAATACTCGATTGAGAAGTCAGAGACAGTTACAGACTTCTGACTCAGAAGCTGGGGGTACCCAGTCCTTAGAGTCCGAAACCGATAGCATTGATTCATACTTCTACACCGATCCCTCTATATCTTCAAGGGAGGTTGAATCTTATGCTATTGGAGATGAACCAGAGACGTCATCTGCTAATACAGAATAACGTCTCTATGCAGTTGAGCAGTCACTGAAGGATATGCTTACTATGATGCAAAGTATGCATCAAATAATAATGACTCATCAAGTTGCTCAACCGGTAGTGATAACTCCAGTGCAGGTAGCAGCACAAACTCTAGATAGTCAAGGGGTTGATATACCCTTGAATAATCAAAGTCAGAAGCCTGCTACCAATCAAAATTCTGTATCTCCAGATCCTATCATTCCAGAAGATGTACCACGTCAGGTGGGGGTTACGGTACATCCGACAATAATTCAATCAAATGTGCTTCCTCAAACCAGTGAAGCTATTCAAGCAGTACGAGATTTAAAAGCACAGCTTGAAGTTCTGAAGCACAAGGATCAGCTCCAGAGGTTAGAGATTAAGCAACCTTATCCTCCTCACTGGAATGATGTATCTTTTCCTCCAAAGTTCAAACCACAATCTATGGTATTATTTGATGGAAAGGCATGTCCCAGTCAATATATTAATTATTTTGATAATGACTGTGCATTTACAGAAGAATGATGCTCTTTTTACCCGAGTTTTCATCGGGTGTCTAACTGGTTCAGCTTACGACTGGTATCGCAGTCTGTCCGACAATTGTATTTCATCTTTTGACGAATTCAAAGCAATGTTTCTCTCCTGCTTCTATGAAGGAGGCATGGACATGAACATGTCTTCCTTAATAGAAATCAAACAAAAGGAGAAGGAAGATACTCGGATGTTCATTGAACATTTTTGACATGCAACTCTGACGATGCCTCCAGACATGCCAGATTCAGCACTGATTGATACGTACAAGATGAATCTGCGACCATCTATTGCTGTCTTTACGGGTTTCCAATTCACAGATTGGGCCTCATTTATCATAGCAGCAGTTTCAGCCGAGACTAATGGTAGGTTGGCTCGGGAGCACGGGATCATCTTCGCTTCAGAAGACAAAGGAAAGAAAAGCTCTTCTGGTAATAATTCCGACAATCGTAATGGGAAAGAAAAGGATACCCATATGGTTAATCTTTCCAAAAACAAAACGACACTGAATAATCAGGAGTCTTCTAAGCCAAAAGAAGAATCTTCTTTTGACGAGAGCGATATCCCAGGAATATTCCAATATCTGTTAAAGAGTGGCAAACTCCAGATTCCAGAGCCAAAAAGGCCTAATGAGGTAAATTTGACTGACAATCCCAAATATTGTATCTATTACAGATACATCAATCATCCTACCAAGACTTGTTATGTTCTGAAGAAGAAATTTCAGGAGATGATAAATGCCAATGCCATCGCTTTAACTAATGATGAGCATACAGTCACAACCAATATGGTCTCTCTTCAATTTGGAGGTTTTCCTTCACAGCAAGTCCCAGATGGGATCACTACACCAAATAGCCTAATTTCTAATGGCCCCTTTTTTTGTTTCTAACGGGTGTAACCTGTTAGAAACTAGTAACACAGTAGAACCATTAGTATTTACGCTAGTCCATTACAAATATACTTTTTTCTCTCTGTAACCATTTAGTGTTATTTTGTCGTTATCGTAACTCAGTTGCCAAAGAATGAAAAGTGAATAGACAACGACGATGTTATCATCTATATTATTTTAACAAATTTTTTAGTCTGACGTGTTAAAATTAACAACAAATTATATCATTGCTAATACTCTTTTACCTATAGCAGCGGAATTTTAGTGTTACCATTTTTTTTTGGAAATTTTGTGAAATTTTGATGCATTATGTTGGCGGGAAAAAAAGAAAAAAAAAACAGAAAGGCCCAAGACGAATTAGAAAAGAACAAAAAAATGGTTTATTTCCTATATTTCTCAATATAACCCAAATTTCTCAACAAAACCATTCATTTTCTCATGCTTGGTCTCCGAACCCAACCTAAGGAATCGGAAAAGAAAAAGAAAAGCAATGGCCTCCTTTCTCAGTTCATTCCTCCACAAAACCAAAATTTCTTAACCCACCACAAAAGCAATAGCCTCCTTTCCAAACCCGCTGTGTCCACGTCCGTGTCAGAGAGGAGCAGGTGAAGGAGATGGATCTTTGGCGTCCAAGATCGCCATCAACTCCCTGTGTCACTCCGATCCCGACTGCGTTTAGGCGGTGGCGAAGTAGGATGCCACTGTCACCCACGTCAGCAAAGTCTTCTGCTCGATACAGCAGGTATATATCCTCTTCTCGCTTGCCACATGCTCGTTTAAATGCTCCTCCTTTTCTTACTCCCACATTGCACACTTTATTCAATCAAGTGCCATCCTATGATGCTTATAAGGAGATTTGAAAAACTTAGACATATCTTCTATGAATCATATGTTTGAAGTCCGTCCGACCCAAAGGGCTTCATGGTGTCGCAGTCAAGGATAAAGTTGTGGATGATCCGCGTGACAACGATGGTACTTCTACGAACCTGCGTCCTGCAGCTGACGACGTTTAGAGAGATATGGGAACCCAGGGTGCTCAAGGGGTTGACCTGCTGCTTCATCCCGACCGATTCTCCGGTACCTATCATCGCCTTGGTCAAGAAGTCACTCGTCGTAATCGAGAAGATCACATTTCTGCCAAAAAGTGAGTTCTTTGTTTGTTGATTTGTTGGTTTGTCTAATGGTTAGGAAAATTAGATTTTTTGTGTGAATTTTGGATGAACGTAGGTTAAACTTATACATTTAAAAGTAATCTTGATTCATGGAACTCTCCTATATACAAATGTTATCATCAAAATATATTAAAAATGCTATGTTACTTGTAAATTTGGACCTGGAATGGGTTGCTTGCTTATTTTTTGTGTATATAGTTTGGCAATCATAGGCGATCTGTTGTTCATTATATTTTGTCAATATATGATAATATGTAAAATTGCAATGGAAACATTTTAAATAAGTAACTTTTTTGGGTATGAAAACATTTAGAATTTGTTGGATGCAAATTCATTATGTGATGGGTGGAGGACACCACCAGGGTTGACAAATAGATTGCTATTTCTTCTTCCTGGAACGATGTTTTTTTTTTCTTGCCTTTTATTTTTGGCCAATAGATATAATTGTTGGAAAGGATTCCGGAAAGATTACCATTGTATTTGGAGTGCCTTGTCTATGAGAACCAAGGCAAAAGTAGATGTTATGTCATTTTGCACTGGTTGAATTTGTGGAACCTAACGCTAACCGAAAGGAAATGAAGTTGAAATCGTTTAATGTAGAATGGTAAACCATTTGTATCAGATGTTACTTTTTCTTTTTCCCCCACTTTCTTAGCAACCGAACACAACCTAAATAAATAATGCTTGATTAGAATTTGGAACCTCTGGTTCCTTGAATCACATTTTCTCCTTGCTCTTTTATTTTTTGTTTGTCGATTTATATTCTGGTATCAAGCCTTGCTCTACTATATCTTTCTTACGTTGCTTAGTCTGCTACCTATTGTTCCTTCACTTGTTTCATGAATTTGTTTATGTATTTAATGCTTTAGGTCTAAAAAACTCACTGGTTTATTTTGGTTTTGGCAGGAATATACAAGGGACAATAGTTATTTAGTGGTTTCATGTAATGGAGGACTTAATCAAATGCGAGCCGCGACAAAGCACTTAATCAGGCTTCGTATTTGTTTCGAAAGCTTATAATTGAGCTAAGATAGCAAACTTACATACTTCCATACTGCACCTCTTGTTTATAGATTTGTGATATGATTATTATAGTAAGATATTTGAATGTAACACTTATAGTGCCTGAGTTGGATAAGCCCTCATACTGGAATGATCCCTGGTGTGTTGCATATTTTAGTTATAGAAAGCTGATTAACTTTTAATTACTTCTTGATTTTAACTATCAGGAGATTCTATCTTATGCACTTATTGGTAACATTATATTGTTTGCTTGTGTAGTAGGTTTCAAGATAATATGATGTGGACCAATTTATCATATCATTAAGAGATGAGTTACGGATACTGAAGAAACTGCCCCTAAGGCTAAAGATAAGGGTGGAGTTGGAATGGTTCATTACATGCCTCCTGTTAGTTGGTTTGACATCGCTTACTACAAACACCAGGTCAAAGTCCTTCTACATGTACCATGCCTCAATAACTGGGTTCATTATATGACTTAGTTTGATGAAGAAGCTAACAATTTCTTGTATTTCTTGTTTATTTTGCAATCAGATTCTTCCTACACACAATATTTAAAAGAAATATAAGAAGTTTATGATTCCCATATTAACTATGACACCAAACTAGACACTCTTGCAACTGATTTCAACTATCATCTTTCTTTAACTCTAGGCTAAGTCATTATAATAGGTGATCACAATATTCCTAGTGGCTATTGTGATGAAAAATCCGATAAATGCTCAAGGATAACTGAAATATTGACTGGATTAGCTCTTAAGAACTATCCAACTGCTGAATCTGGAAAATTTCCATCAATTGTATTGATGTGTATGAGTTCTGGATCTTTTCGCTAGTGTGTAGAATTAGGTGTAACTCTTTTGCTTGAATATTAATCAGTCCAATGGATATATAACTTTATGAGTACAAAAATCTCATCGGTATATGATTTTTTTTACCTTCTTGAGAAAGAAAATATTCTTTTTTAAAACTTTATAGTTTATAATTTATTTATTTTACTTTTTAATGGAAGCAAAAAAATTTCTACTTAATCCAGTTCATGGGTTCAATTGGATCCAATACTTTCTTAATGAAAGTTCTTTATGGTGAAAATTTTAGTTAAATTATTGCAAATTTATAATGTAGTTACTTCTCTTGTGATTATAGGTTCATCTTTATCAAACATTTAGTGGACTTAGATTTCGATGGGTGGAAATGAAAATAATTTTGTCTGATAGTTCAGTTGATGTATCGTAGTGAATCCGATAGTTAGCTGAAATCATATTTTAAGCATAAAATGGAATGGAAATTGTTCACGCTGAAAATAAGTGAAAAATTCTTATAGGGGAGGTTGTAGCTCAGTTGCTAAGGCATATAAGCAACTGTTAGAAAAGGTAACAGATATTGTGTTCAATTCCCTTCCTTTGGTCCACATTGGTGAAGTTGAAACTTTAATGGCACATGATATAACATATATAGTCTTGATGTTGCTTTAGACTGTGACATACTTGAATTGTTTTATAGGAGAATTTTGGTTAGCTTGAGAGCGTACATGCAACGAAGAAATAAGGTTAACATAAAGTGGTTTATGTGCTTGGTAATGATCAAAGAACATAAATTAGTTATTTTTATATCATTTTGCTAGTAAGAATGCTGAGGTAGCTGGAGAAAAATGGCAACTTTGTGATCTTTTGAAGAAGAAAGTGTTGTACATATTTTAATACCAATCTTATATACATTAACTTAATTAGCAAGCTCTCTTAGTAAACTATATTAATTTTAGAAGCTTCTGAAGTAGAGATTTGTCATTTAACACTAGTGACTTGTTTATCTAAAGGTTGTCGTGGTATTTTGATAGCTCAGTTGGATGAAAGAGGTGGTCAAGAGCGGGCTTTGCACTTGTGTGATGAGTGGTTAGTAAGTTTCTATATGTGGATAGCTTTGCCTAAAATGCATTTTGTAGACAAATTTCTATGTGTTTGTGCTTATGTTTATAGTAGTGTGGGTAGCCGTGCACTGATATTGAGCTTTACTTCTTTTTTTATTATACAAAGGATATATGTATTCAATTATTATCTATATGTGAGAAATCCATCAATGAATTTTTTTTGTTATCATAGATAAAAATCTACAATTGGGTCATATCAAGATGCATATTCATCCTTTTTGGTCTACGTGTCTTTGGCATGTTCGAAACTTCTGTCTTTTGTATGTTCAGTACATCTCTATCTGTCAATTGGTATTCAATTCTAAAATTAGTTTTTTTTCCATTAGTTTAGATATACTAACGTCCCATTTCCGTTAGTATTCAACTCTAAAATTATTTTTTTCCATTTTTTTAAATATACTAACGGTCATAGCCCGTTAGTATTCAATTATATACACTTCTATAAACCTGTTAGAAAAAATTATCACTAACGGCTATAGCCGTTAGAATAGTTGAAATACTAACGGACATGATCCGTTAGAAAAGCAGTTAGTAATATTACCCACGCCTCAATACTCACGGAATTTACATGTTAGAATTAATTTTTGTAACATGTTTAGGCCGTTACAATACATGTGTTTTGGTGTAGTAGATTATCCCAGTTCCGAAGACGACGATGAAGATTGTGAATATCCCGCCTGCCAGAGAGGAAAATAAAGGATTGTTGCCTCTCACATTAAAGAATGGTGAAATCAAGTGGATACATCCTGACTTAGTACCTGAAATGGAGGATGAAGGTAAAACTTCAAAATCCAAGAAAGGTAGAAAAGTTAAAACCTGCAACATGATTTCTCATGTTATTCCAGATCCTGATGATTTGGATCATCTTTGGGATGGCATTCCTTTGGAGGATAGGTTGAAAGGTTTGAACATATGTCCTCCAAGTTTAGCTCCTCCTACCAAGCTCAAACTCACTCATGAGCAGTGGTTAGCTACGAATAGTGTTCCCTTATACATGGCACAACAAGTTTTTGCTGCTTATGAAAAAGCTCCTACAGGAATTTTTCCTCGTATCCCGAATACTCCTTTTTCTGTAGTTACAGAGGTTTCTACTTCTTCTTCCTCTGTTGAACTACATATTAATAGTCTGCTGCCCATTCACTTGTACAGTCAACAATCAGTCCATCTCATAAAAAAGATGGGCTATAACTTTCAAAAGGCGGTTTGAACTATGATAAAGGAATGCGACTTCCTTTACAGATTCAAAGTCAAAAATCCAATGTTAGATTGGGTTCTGAGCTTCCTCTTAAAAATCCTCGCAAGAAGAAGGCTAAGGAAAAGAAGACTAAATCCTGCAATAAGGTACTTCTTTCTCATGATTCTGAAGAAGAAAGCTTTGCTGGTACGAGATCTGGGAAAGAATACCACAAAGATTACGAGGGATCTTCCAAACAAGCAGAGGATGTTGTAGAAACGATCCCAGTTCAACCATCTCCTGTTCCTGCTAAACCATCGGTGGTTGAGAAAGGGAAACAGAAAGCAGTACGCTTTGACGTTCCTTTGAAATCTACTTCAAATCAAGGGGTAGTGATGAAGTCCTACAAATTTGATATTCTAGCCCAGTTAGCCAATACTTCGGCTAGACTCTCTATATTCGAGCTACTGCGTCTTTCTAAAGAAAGCAGAGAGACTTTGAGTGAGGCTTTGCTACAAGCAGACTCATGTTTAGCTCAATTCAAGAGTCCTGACAATACACCAGTATCGTGTCCACAATGTCATAGCGTGATGGAGGTAATTCCTAACATTATCTTCACACAAGAAGATATACTGTTGAAGCATAATAAACACGACAGGCCTTTGTGCTACACTGGGTATATTGAATCCATTGAAATTGACAGGATTTATATTGATCCTGGGTCTTCTATTAGCATTATTCTTCAGAGTATGCTAAGACCTTTGAGGATTCCTACTAGTGATTTGATTTACACTAGTACCACAATAGTTGGTTTCAACTCTGGCAAGAGTAAACCACTGGGGAAGATTTGTTTAAAGATTCAGATTGGTGATTTTCGAACTATGGCTACTTTTTATGTTATCAACTCAGACGTATCCTACAACAACCTTCTTGGAAGGCTGTGGATACATAAGCATAACATTGTACCTTCAACTCTCCACCAATGCTTCAAGTACGTGGATTCACAAGGGATTGTGAAGACTGAATTTGCTGATATCAATCCCTTCAAGGGTGTTGAAGCCTATTTTTCTGACTCAAAACTCTACAAATAAGAACATGTGAAGGAGATATCAGATATAGCTGAAGATCAATCATCTGCCGAAGATCAGTCTGTTAATGAAGAACCTCCGAAAGAGCAACCTTTGAAAATCAAAGTCAAAGGTTGAATCCAACCTCAACCTGTCAATGATCAACCTCTGATGATCAAAATCAAAGGAAGAACTCGGACTTCATCTGAGGAATCAGTGACTATTCCTGCCAAGAGTCAAGTTCAACCTCTTATGATCAAAGTCAAGGGACGTACTACTCGTACAAATGATCCAGAACCACCATTGATCATCAACCTTGACAAGTCTACGCAGAAGATGGGTGACAGACCATTAATGATAAATCCTAAGCGTAGTACTCAACTTGTAAATGATGTAAATATTGATCATTTTGTACTTTCTGATATCAATAAAGATTTTCTTTTGGAGTATATGGCTGTCAAATTTATTGAAAGAATGTCTTTATCTTCTGATGATCAAAGCCATCAATATCAAGATGACATAAATACAGAGAAAACCTTGTACATTGATTATAAGGAAAATTCCTTTCCTCCTCATGTCGATGTTGGACCTTATGCTCAAAAGTTCCTAATATCTTCTCCATATCTTCTTCCTGTAGACGATTACCATTATGTGGTGATCCGTTTTACCAGAAAACTCGTCATAGATTGGGATATGATCCCTTCCACATGTTTAATGACGATATACAAGAAGAATTCTCTTCTAGTTCTTTAAAATCCTCAGATTCGGAAGAAATCCATTTCATCGAATCTGATATATCCCACTCCTCATATGTTGGAGGAGACTATTACGATGAATCTGAGTGTGTATTTATAGTCAACATGGTTCAAATTGAAGGTGAATTTGAGCCATTTGAAAATGACCCTTAGGCCCAACAAATGGACACTCAGTGGGAGCTTCGTTTTGAACAACGACAATCACCTACAGAGGATGAGATTGTTCAGATTGACGTTGGAGACGGAACTACGTCCAAGCCAATATTCATCAGTAAGAACCTTTTTGAAGATGAAAAGGAAGAGTTAATACAAATGATTAAAGATTATATCGATATTTTTGCATGGAGTTATGAGGATATGCCGGGTTTAGATCCTAAAGTTGCTACTCATAAACTCAATATTCTTCCTAATGCCAAGCCTGTGAAACAACATCAACGGTATTTTTGACCAGACATAATGGATGCAATCGAAGCAGAAGTCAAAAAACTGATTACATGTGGCTTTGTTCGTGAAGAACAACACCCAGACTGGGTTGCCAATATTGTTCCTGTTATGAAGAAGAATGGAAAAGTCAGAGTTTGCATAGATTTTTGAGATCTTAATGCAGCTTGCCCAAAGGACAAATTTCCACTTTCGATTATCGATGTCATGATAGACAATACATGCGGTTTTGAACGCATGTCTTTCATGGACGGGTTCTCAGGATACAATCAGATTAAGATGCATCCAGAAGATGAAAAGCATACTGCTTTTCGTATACCTCTTGGAGTCTACTGCTATACGGTTATGCCATTTGGACTGAAAAATGTCGGTGCTACGAATCAACGGGCCATTAGCAGCATCTTTTAAGAACATCTACGAAAAATAGTTGAATGTTATGTAGATGATATTGCTGTCAAAAGTCAATCAAAAGATGATCACATTCAAGACTTGAAGACAGTATTTGAATTGATGCGTCAGCATCAACTGAAAATGAATCCTGCTAAGTCTTTCTTAGGGGTTTCCAGTGGCAAGTTTTTGGGATTTGTCATCACTTCTCAGGGTATCCATGTTGATCCTGATAAAATAAAAGCAATTCTTGAAATGCGTCCTCCACGTAATCTAAAGAACTTCGAGGCTTTCAAGGTCGCATCACTTATATCAGGAGATTTATATCCAATCTCTCTGGAAGATGTCAACCTTTCTCCCGTCTATTAAAGAAAGGTGTATCATTTGTTTAGGATGAAGCATGTCAGAAAGCTTTCAATGACATCAAGCAATACCTTACAAATCCACCTGTTCTGGTACTACCAGTGGTAGGAAGACCATTTTTGCCATATGTTCGAGCCTTGGATCATTCACTTGGTGCTCTTCTGGCACAGAAAAGTAATATGGGTCATGAACAAGCAATTTATTATCTTAGCCGAATGATGGTCGGAGCTGAACACAGGTATACTCCTGTAGAAAAGGAATGTCTGGCTTTAGTTTTTGTAGTTCAAAAGATACGACATTATGTGACAGGACAGACCATTCATGTAATTTCCAAAATAAATCCTATTCGGGTATTGATGAGAAAACCAAGCATTCTTAACTCCAGGTTAGCCACCTAGGCGATGTTGCTTACTCCTTATGATATGGTCTATGTACCTCAAAAATCAATGAAGGGTCCAGCATTAGCTGATTTCTTAGCAGCTCATCATGTTCCTGAAATATCGAAGCTATATGAGGACATTCCAGATGAAGTTGCGGATTGCAACATAACTTTAAAAGATGACATTTGGCAATTATACTTTGATGGAGCGTCACGAGTTGGACCTAAAGGCAATATCATCTCTGGGGTAGGAATTGTTTTAGTTTCTCCTGACAAAATGGTCATATACTACTGTGCTTATTCTCTCAATGAGCCATGCTCCAATAATGTGGCAGAATATAATGCTCTGCTCATTGGTCTCCAAGTAGCAAAACAATTGGACATCGAGTTCCTGGAAGCTTATGGAGACTCTCAACTGATTGTTAATCAAGTCAGAGGGACATATGAAGTCAGAAATCCTGACCTCATCCCTTATCATTAAGTGGTAATCAAATTAGTCCTCTCATTTAAAGGATTCTTTATTGAATTCGTACCACGTTCTCAAAATTTGGAAGCTGATGCTCTTGCTAGCTTAGCTGCAGATTTGGCTGTTCCAATTCGAAGACAAAATACCATTACTTTGCAGGACCGAGACTTATTCTGTGTTAAGAATAATCTGCATATTGAACAGAGTTATATTACAGAATCAAGTTCCCAATAGAGGGATTGGAGAAGTCCATTCATTGATTATGCGGTTCATGGGATTTTACCTGAAGATCCAAAAGAAGCTGCATCAATCAAGAGACGATTATTTTGATTTTATTATGATTCGTCTCTACATACGTTATATCGTCATTCATATGATGGACTTTTGCTGTGTTGTCTCTCTGAGAATGAAGCTAAGCAAATGCTTTGTGAAGCTCATGATGGTGTCTGTGGTGCCCATCAATCGGGTCCAAAATTACAAGACCGTATTCGAAGAATGGGATATTATTGGCCATCTATGATAGCAGATGCTGTGGATTATGCCAGAAGGTGTAAACCATGTCAAATTCATGCTAAATTTTATTCATCAACCATCGGAGTTCTTACATGCTACAACAGCTTCTTGGCCCTTTGAAGCTTGGGGCATGGATATTATTGGTCCGATTAATCCTCCTTCTGTCAAGGGACACCGGTTTATACTGGCTATATCCGATTACTTTTCTAAATAGGCGAAAGCAGTTCCCCTTGTTGAAGTAATGACATCCAATGTGGTTAGTTTCATCAAACACCATGTCATTTATCGTTTCGGGATTCCCCGACGGATAATTCATGACAATGGACCATAATTTGCCAGTCAGGCATTTTATCGGTTCTGTGATAAGAATCAGATTTAAAATCTGGCTTCTACGGCTTATAGTCCAACTGCTAATGGTTTAGCCGAAGCTTTTAACAAGACGATCATCAAACTTCTCAAAAAGTTTGTTTCTTCTAATAAACGTGATTGGAATGAGAAACTTAGGGAATGTTTATGGGCTTATCGAACGACAGTCCGAACTCCTACTGGTTTTACACCATTTTTACTGGTTTACGGATGTGAGGCAGTTCTTCCACTGGAAATCCAGATTCCGTCTCTTCGAATAGCCATTGCTAATGAGCTAACTACAGAGAACAATGATCGTTTACGACTACAAGAACTTGAAGGATTGGACGAGAAGCGTCTTCAACCGCAACAACACATTGAGCTATATCAAGCCCGCATATCTCGAACCTTCAATCGTAAAGTTAAAGAGAGAGTCTTCAAAGTCAGTGAGCTAGTTCTAGCTGTTCGAAGACCGATGGTGATGACTCATAAAAATAAAGGGAAATTCTAAGCAAAATGGGAAGGTCCTTATGTAATTGAGTCGGTATTTTCTAATGGTGCTTATAGATTGTCTAAACCTAATGGAGATTTACTCATGATGCCGATCAATGGCAAATTTCTGAAGAAATATTATGTTTGAATTTCTTCCTTATTCCCTAGCTACCAATGTTTGGTTAAGCTTAGGGAGAAATTTTAATCTTTTATCTTACCAGTTGATTAAAAATTTGGATCTATTATTTATCATGTTTTTATAACCTCTGAAAAAATAGTAAGTCTGCTTTTTCTATCTATCATGTCGATTTTACCTCTGAATAGATATTAATCTATTTTTTTTAAGTTATTACGATCTATTATGTCCATATTACCTCTGATAGTATTGTATACTCTAAACAGAAAACAAGATTTCATTATCTATCATATCCATATTACCTCTGGATAGATACAATTTATTGAGTTTAGAAGACTTGTCATGTCCATATTACCTCTGATAAGTATTTTCTATCCCATATCTATTGTTTAAATTCAAAATAAATGATAGGATCACAAAACAAATATTTTATTCATTTCTTGTGAACATTACAGAATGAATAAGAAAAGATTACAAGAGCTCTTTTCTAAGGTAGAGCAGAGATATCTTGAAGTAATTTTTGCAGCTCTGCCAGGCGCCTGTCACGAGAGTTCAATACTTTCATGGTAGCTTCAGCACGTCGAGCTTCGGGAGTACAAATATGAGAAAGTCCAGTGAAGCTGACTATCAGCTTATCCTTGGCATCATCAAGGGTTCTGATAGTAGATTCAGCTCCGTAGGCCTGTTCTTCCAAAATTGAGCTCTGAGTAAGGTGTTGGTCCCGAGCCAAGATCATTTGCTTCCTCTCTGTCTTCAGGCGAGCCAGATCACCCTCAACTTCTTGAATTTTATCATTTTGTTGCAGAATCTCCATATTTGAGGTATCATAGGCTGCTCTATGGCTATACAGCTCAGGCCTTATGCCAGCTAAAAAAGCTTTTTCTTTGGCAACGTTTATGCTATATTCATGGAGAGCTTCATTGAATCTCGTCTCCCGAGCGAGGTAGTCGACAGATAAAGCTTCATACTCTTCTTGGATGAGATTTTCAACAGTTTCACTTGACAGCTTAAGATATTCTCTGATGGGCTGTTCAAGTCCTTCCACGATTTTCTCTACTGCTGCTGCTCTCGCCGCATCATTGAACATGGCGACATTTCTGATGGTAAGAGCGATCGTCGCCTTCAAGCTCTCATAATTGAGGCCCTTATTCAGGACCATTTTAATTAGGGTCGCCAAAGTCTTGTAAAAGGTTTCAGTATGAATCTTAACTAAGAGATTCATTTCTACACTTGAACTTGGCGTCGCGGCGATATCTACCAAGTCTCTTCTCTGAAGACTAGGAGCAGATGATGATGCTTTGATAGCAGGCGGAGATGAAGCCATTGTTGTTACTTCTACCATAGCTAACTGGTTCCTAGGAGCTTCAGGAACATGCTCTTTAACAGTTGTTGCTTCAGCCATCTTTGGAGCTGAAACTACTAGAGTTTCGGTGGCGGTGATAGGTGCGGATGGAATGATATTTGTGGCAGCTGAATCAGGTTCTGGCATTGTCTCTTCAGAAACCTGTACTAGATCAGTAGTAATAGCAGAGGCTGCTATTATACCTTCTCCAGTTTCAGTTAATGATTTGACTCTACTTTCATCACCTTCCTCAGCTATTGGTTCTGCAGGTTCTTCGAGTATCTCAGTTGTAGTAAATTCTTCTACAACTGAGTGTTTATTAAAATCTTCCTCAGCAGCCATTTCATCTTCTACAGTAATTTCTACTGTATCTTTGCCCTCAGCAGGAGGAAGATCTTCTGGCCGAGCCTGTACTTCTGGCTCTTGTTCTTGAGTCTCCTCTTCGAGTTCTCGTAACACTTCTTCTTCAGCATATTCTTCTTCGGAAGAAGAAGCCTCCTCCTCAGATTCCTCGTTTTCTTCATAAATATCTTCTTGAGGAGGAGGAGCCACAAGCTTTGGAGTAATATTGACACCTACAAAGAATTGAACAAAATAAGTTAATATATAAAAGTCATAGTTTTATATGGATTTTTGTATAAATTATATTTACCTGGAGTATGTGTAGGACGTGTCAAGTACTCATCATAATCTCCAGTCCAATCCTCATCATCAAAAGTGACAGCCGGTTCATCGGATGGAATAAACACCGAATCAACAGTTTGTACTGTGGCGACGTCTTCAACAACTTATGCCTTTTGTGGCAAAGTTAAATGAAGCGATGAGCAGAGACGTCCCGGGAATAAGACTACCGCCGGTGTGGCTGGTTGAGATGATGAAGATCCTTCTCCAGGATGAACTGAAGAAGATGTAATATGCTGCGGCTCATCCACCTGAGCGTCATTCTCAGGGGTAGTGGCTCTTGATCTGGAAGGTCTTTTAGTAATAGCCTTCTTCTTCTTCTTTTCTGGTGACTTCTCTGGAAGACTTATAGCTGTACTCTGTTTTTGTTTTCGGGTTTTCCCAATAACTATTGGTCCCGCTGCTATCTCTCCAGCTCCTGTAGGGATTACTTCCAGAAATTTATCTGTAACAGTAGTGTTGTCGGGTATGTCAGGAATTATTCTGATTGGTTCCTCGATGTTCCCCTCTTTGGGTCATCGAAGACTTTCTTGCATACTATAACCATATGCGAAAGAGCGGATAGATGAGTAAAAACGAGCATACGAGTGAAGTATACTTAGCTCGGTTGTACTGGTGGCAGTAGATATGTTGAATTTAGCACCAGTACATGCGGTGCTGAAGTATCTTTATGCTCTCGCGCCGTCAATCAACTTTCCGTAATGATAGAAGCTAGTAGAAGGATTAACAACATGAAGCTGATCATATCCAAACTGGCGGGTGAACCTACTCGGTAGATAAGGCTCAAACGCACAGTTATCTTCGTTCCTGTACATCAGATGGGAGGATCTGATACACGTTAGCCATTGGAAGACAAGTTTTGGCAATAAAGTTGTCCTCTCTCCTCTGTCTTCGAATTGCATGTCGAGGCAGTCGGCTGGAACTGGCGGCCTTGTGCAGAAGAAATTCCAGCCATGAGAGTAATTCAACGCTGCTCGTGTGTCTGCCACTGTCGTGGCAGTCCATGTGGCCTTGTTGAATTTTTGGAGGAAGATATTTGCTTCATCTTCAGGGCCTGGTGGCAGCAATTGTAATTGTGGTGTAATAACCATCCCATCAGATAGGTATACGGCAGCTCCACCCTTGGAAAATTATCTCGATGAGGAGCATTTTTAATCAACTCTTCACCAAAAGTTCGTAGTCCTGCATTTATTCGGCACACCATTGCCGACAGCAGGTTAATTCTATTTTTGAACACCAAACATACTGCTGGCCACAATACGTTTTAGTGGATCCTGTCTATGGTACTGATCCCCGGCACGACCCATCTTCGTAGCCATAGGGATAGGAAGCCTGCCAGCAAGGCTTTCCTTGACATCTTCTGACTACCATGCCTCAGGCAGCTTAAAGTCTCAGTCCCCGCAGGGATATATCCAGTCTTGGTGGATAGATATTGGTCTCGAGATTTCTGTGAGACCATCAATTCCTGGATTATATCTGCTGGAATTATAGAGCAAGGGTTGATGGTTTGAGTCTTGTTTTCTCGGAACCTACCCTTCTCAGTCTTTGATACCCTATTTTTATGGTAAAATAAATAGGTAGTCCATTTAGTTACATATGCCAAATATGACCCAGTTTCATACAAACTAGTGCAAATCAGATAATGGCTGTACCAATTCAGGGTTCTTCTCTCTTATTTCTGCTAGTTTTCGATTGGAGGGAACATATTCTTCATAAGGGGCTTCGCCCATTGGCAGCTTCGATATAAATTATATCTCATGTAGAGCAAGAACCATTTCACCGTGTGGAGTTGCAAAAGTTCTTGTTGAACTCATATACAATTCCAATAAAGCTAAGAACAAGTTACTGTATGGTGGTATGCCGTAACTTGTAGAGGCTACTCTTCATATAGGCCGATAGCTTCTATGTCTGTTTTAAAGTGCTTCATGATCCAGGCACTGATTTGAATCCAGTTATTACTATAAGGAGTCAGCCACCCTGTCAGCCTAGGGTTGGTCTGAGGATATAACACAACAGCTTTCATGAACTTATTGATAAACATGGGAGTCTGTACTGGCTGGATCAAAGATGAGTCTTCACTTGGTGTGAACCCGGGCAATAGACCCGAGAACGGGATGACACCACCAATGGGAGTACTAATGTGGTATCCCATGTCACTAGCTCTCTCTCTCTCTTGAAAATAATCTTGTCCGGCCTGCCGTAGCTAATAGGAGTCAAATTCCATAACATCTGACGAGGGTGAGTAGCATGGACAAAAGCAGATAGAGGGTAATCCCTATCCATGTCAGGGAGATACATCGCCCTTTCTCCAAATTTAAATACCCAGGCTTCTTTCTTAGGGTGAGTTTGCGATTTGAAGTCTATCGCATCCCCGAATAGAAAAGCTGGCTTCAAGAATTGTTGGTCTTCTAGTGATACCAACACTTCTCCATTTATCATAGATAGCAGCATCCTATCTCCTTGAGCAGCTATCAGTTGAGCTCTTCCTTTAGGGTATTCAGGGTTGGATTGAGGAAAGTTTACATGTGATAAGTTTTCCAGATAGTTTGAGCCCACCATACCAGCTGGCGAGCCAAATATTTCTGCAAGAGGGTGAATTTGCAAGTCCACTGCCAAAAAAAATAAGTTAGTAAAAATCTAATTTGAAATCTTTTTATACAGATGATTTGGTTTGACTTTTACGCATAAAAAATCTGATTATGCAAATTTTACGCTTATTAAAGTTTATAAAAAACTTTTTAAGTGTAAAAATATTCTTTTTACGCAAAAGACTGTTACTAGTGAAGTTTTACGCTAGTACAAATAGAAGTGAGCGTATTTTGAATTTTACGCTGGCACGTACAGACGTGAGCGTATTTTTAATTTTACGCTACCCCAAATAAATGTGAGCGTAAAATGAATTTTACGCTGACACATGTAAATGTGTGCGTATTTCATGTTTTACGCTGACACATGTAAATGTGTGCGTATTTCAAGTTTTACGCTGACACATGTAAATGTGGGCGTATTTCAAGTTTTATGCTGACACATGTAAATGTGGGCGTATTTCAAGTTTTACGCTGACACGATAAACGTGGGCGTATTTTAGTCTTTTTACGCTAGCACGAACAACATGTGTGTAGATTTTCGGTTTTCGTTGGTTCTTCTTCTCCGACGAACTTATAACCGAAGTTCAACGTTTTACCCCTCATTGTTGGAGCCACGGCGGGATTGCTTTGCTGAGATTCTGTTGATAAACGGACGAAATTTTGCGCGCGGTCAACCGACGAGGAATCGTCGGCGGGCTTCTTGTCCTTGCTGCCAGCAACGGACGACTTCTTGGGGGCCATCGAATTGAATTAAAAGTAGAAGGAAGGAGGAAGAGTGAGGAGAGATTGAGATTTTGAAAGACAAAGTAAAGTCTTATCTCTCTTCGAAAAAACTTATTTATAGAGAATTTTGAATCGGGTCAAATTCCTTATTTTTACGCCGACTGTTGGATATCCCAATTTTTACGCATATGACCGTTGCGTATCCTGAACTTTACGTCGACTGTTGGATATCCTAATTTTTACGTATATGACCGTTGCGTATCCCGAACTTTACGTTGACTAGTGAAATCCCGATTTTACGCTTCTGTTCAAAGTATTTCAAATTTTGACAATATTTGAAAAACTTTGAAGGGGGTCTTGTAGGAGCGTAAAAAGTGCTTTATGGACTAAGTCAAAGAAATTGAGGACTCTATGCAAACAACTCTCTATGTGAGCAATTTTACGCCAGGGCTATTTTATTGAATTTTACACCAAAGCAATTCATTGAATTTTACGCCTGAGGACAGGCTGTCATGCCGTATTTAATACAGAAGATTTGATTTTACAGAATAATTTTTCTGACAGCAAGCAGCACAGAAGTCGAGAAGATCGAATTTTTACCAAAACCCGATGCTCGTCGTATGGTGTGCAGAGAAGGCTATTTTACGCTCAATAAAATTACTTTTTTTATGCACTATAGTTATTCGAGCTTTTACGCTCAAAACTATTGTGGGCATAAAGTCTATTTGGGCTAAGTTTTACGCTCACGGCTATTTTAGCCACTTTATGCTGGGAAGTTTATTTTGGGTTATTTTTACGCCAATTTGCCACTTTACGCCTGAGGCATATTTAAGGTCATTTTTACGCCCGACCCTTTCTGACTACTTTAAAACGTGGTTTGTCTATGTGGCTATCATTCAACACTTATTGAGAAACGTGTGTATGTGCTCCCTATTTTTGTTGAAATAATGGGACACGTGTCAACGTGTGCAGAGGGTGACTTCCATCATGGGTGACAGTTACCAGCAAGACAGATTTTGTTGTTTTTTTTACGCACAAAGAGTCAAGTCTATAAATAGACTTATTTTTCATGAAGAGAGACAGGGGAGAATACATAGAGATCAGAGCCCAGAGACTTTGATTTTCTAGAGTATTTTTCTTCAACTTTTCTTCCAGAGCAGAGTGAAGCAAAGCAGGAAAACATTCGACCTCGCCATCAGTGCCCAAGTGCGTCGATACCTTTCTGGTGACTTAGTTCTTCTGGCTGTTCATCTTCCAGCAGTACTCTTCATCATCATCGTATGGTCCAAGGAACAATGTGATCGCCTTCAGATCAGACTTCCACAGCAATACTTCCCAAAAAATTTGTACTTTCTGTACTTTTCTAGTTTTTTTTTAAAAGCCAATTTTTAGGCATTTTGTTAAGTGAAACAGCGTTGTACGGGCATAGATGTCGTACTCTTTTGTCGTAGGATGACGTTGGCGATAAAGCTTTATGGGGACATGAGATGGTTTTGGATGCAGCCGAGAAGGTGAAGATCATCAGAGATCGACTTCGCGTAGTACAGAACAGACAGTGGCATTGGGTCGATAGCCACCAGAGACCTTTGGAGTTTGAGGTACAGCTTAGACATAGGATTAGGATTTTGTATGTTTTATAATTTTGTTTGATCATGTGATTGTTATAGTTAAGTTTGAGACCATGTTTGTACTAGGTTAGAAATCTGGTATTCCTGAGGATATCTCTGACACGAGGTACTATTCGCTTTGGTGGAGGTGGAAAGCTTTGTCCGTTTTTATCGGACCTTTCGTTATCAGTCGGAGAGGCGGTGATGTGGCATACAGGCTAGACCTTCCACATGTATTGGAGGGAGTCCACAACGTGTTTCACGTGTTGTAGTTGAGATGGTACGTGGCAGATCCCAGCCATGTACTAGATCATTACAAGATCGAGGTGGGCCCTACTCTTAGTTATCCAGAACAGCCTGTGGAGATTCTGGATCGACAGGAGAAGGTACTGAGGAACCAGACAATACCTTTGGTTCGCATCACATGGAGGCATCACTCTTCAGGTGAGTCTACCGAGGAGAGGGAGGATGAGATGCACGAGCAATACCCTTATCTTTTTCAGCCTTGAGGTATGATTTTTCTATCCTTCTCATCTGTTCAATTTTGTCTTTAATTTTGAGGACAAAATTATTTTAAGGAGGGTAGATTTGTCACTACCACTTTTCTAGATTATGGGTATTTTGGTAATTACATGATTTTGAATTTTTGATAATATTTTTAATTGGTGCTTTTGTGTTAGTAGTTAGTTTAACCTTAGCTAACCATGATTAGAGACTAACCATGACTTTAGAAACTTAATTATCAAGTTAGATTTGAATTTTAAGTTTTAGTTCTAATTAGGAAACTTTTGAATTCATTTTAGGTTCTTTTAATATATTGCTTTTGGGATTTTTGCTAAAAGGCTTTCTATAAAACTTAAGTAGAGTTTTTGGCCCACGCCTAAACCTTAACCCTAACCCTGGCAGCAGCATGTGGTCGGCCAAACAGTCCCCCCTCTCTATATATTCATAACTTGTAGCCACCAAGCCTTTTTTACAAACCATAATTTTCCACTTTCCTCAAAGTAGCCTCTTTTTCTTATTTTTCATCCGATTTGGACCAATAAAATTGCTTTGTGATCTTTGGGAGGAGAAGAAATTGCTGGAGGCTGGCTAGCATGGAATTGCAGGCGTTTGACCGTAGGATTTTGGGTGTCGAGGCTTTTGGAGTGCTTTTACATTGAGATACCAACTCTCAATAGGTAAATGCTTCTAAACTCATTTAAATTCTGATTTTATTTATAGAAGCATGCATCTAGGTATCCTATACCTGTAGATGTAGTTTGGTAAGATTTCGCGTCCGTTTGATATGTGTATCGGAGGCGTGTCAGTGTATTATAACATGTGTTTGATGAAATGCCTCATAGAATTAAAAGTTATTGTTTTTCAAAACTAATTTCATATATTTGTAGCCCTATATAAGGGGATTCCAAAACCCTATTTCTGAGTTTGCTTTGGCACTGTTTTGTGTCCAAATCGGACACGGGGATGTAGCACGAGCCCCCGTGCACTGTCCTGCCTTTCGAGTTCCATAACTCGATGGACACGACACGGTTTGGGGTGAAATTTGGTGGACATATGGGAGCAAACTCCGCCCACATACTCATAAAATTTTAAGAAGTTTCGTTGAGTGTGCACGAAGTTATCAAGCCCGCATGGATCTCGGCCTGCTGTGCACATGCATGATTTTTGGCTCTGACACGGGTTTATAACTCGAACACGAAGACACGTGGACTCAAGGCAGGGTGTCCAACACCTAGCCCAATACCCAGGCTACCCATGGACACGAGCACGTGAGACGTGGTGGCGTGTATCGTGTCCTATTGGGGCCGACACCTCCCCACGAGACCGCGCACACACGCGCGTGCAGCCCGTCCACGACACGCATGTGGACATGCGGCACGATGACTCGTAGACACGATCAGGGCCCTAGACACGTACCCTAATACCCTAGCTACCCCCTGGCACAAGCACGAAGCTTCTCGTTGGACACGACGAGTCCTACAGTGCTCGACACCCCGCACACACGTGCACGAGCACTGTTTCGGATACGCACTGTTTGGACACATTATAGACATTGTTTTGGTTCTATTTAGGCACGAGCATGACACACACATACCCCCCTCCTTGTTTTTAGTTTGCACGGTGTATGGATGTGAATTTAAGATTTTTGATTTTGAGTTGGGTTAGTGAATGGAATTTTGATTTCCAATTTGAATTGAATTGGGTATGTGTGTTTTGGTTTTCAAAATGGAGACTTGATTTAGTTTTCAACTCAGATTTCTGAGTTGATATTGATGCTTAGCTTTAGTTCGATTCTGAGTTTTGTTTAGAGTTGATTTGTTTTGGTTTAGGCTTATGTATTTAATAATGGGTTGTTTGTTAGGTATTGATATTTGATACTTTGAGTTTAGGCTTTAGAGTTGGCTTGTTTTCAATCTCATTTCTGAAATTTGGGTTCACCCCTTACTAGCAGTACACAGCATACACACACTCACTTGTCCTTTCGTCCCTTTCCTTATATATATATATATATATATATATATATATATATATTATATATATATATATATATATATATATATATATATTTTCCTTATATATATATATATATAT